>JBCEWB011022219.1:0-14929 GCA_039654565.1 Peronia peronii | reverse complement strand
TTTTGACACCATAAATAACCCTGTAGATAAAGTAGTTTTTGAAATTTTAAGACTCTACGATTAGTGTTTTTTTCAAGGTGGCTGCCGTTTCCATGGAAACCATCATTTTAAAAAAAAATCTGAAAGTGAAAAACATCTTTCCCAGTCATACTCAACAACACGTCGAAGTTTCTCTTCTTAGTCTGATGAAATAACCATCTGAAATTTTCACCTGCTTACCCCCTTAACCCTACCAGACCTAAGCCCCTCAACCTAATTATTTCCCCTGCCTGGCCTTCTGAGTAAAAATGAGAAAAAATGTATATGGGTTAGGAAAAGGTTAGTTACATGCAAACCAGTGGTTAGAATAGGATGAAACTTGGAGAGATTGCAGAAAATAGGCCTATCGTCAACATAACGCCAGTATTCTGCCTTGGTGTGACAGGAATCTATCTCTCGTCATCACAGTGCGGAATCCAGGAATTGATCCGATAAAATCCACCCCGTCACTGGTCCAATAATCACGATAGCTTGGTTTCACACAGATATTCCATGTAAATTGTCAGTCGAAAGAAAGCTCTCATTTCTTCAATTGTTGCATCTTTGAAGTTTTTGGCATAGTAACAATTTGGCTTTTCAGTGAGCACTTGACAGGCACGTAAATTTGTCATCTCTGTCAAATTCTCCCAGAAATCATCCATGGTAAACAAAGACATAAAATCTAAAGCTCCACTGGCCTGAGTGATTGAATCTGGAATATTTACTGGCCCTGTCACATCTTGATTGAATCTCAAATTTACATTTGGTGCTACAAAATTCCTAGCCCAACCAGCATCAACATTTGCTTCTCCTCCATCATCTGTTCGAGTGCCATGCCCACCTCTAGATCTAGATTTATTAGGTTCTTCAACATCATCCTCTTCACTTACCTCATCATTAAACATAAATTTATCATCACTTGAATCAGACTTGTATTCCTGAAGAAATTCCTCCTCATCAGAGTCAGAATCAGCTAAAGTTTCAATCACTTGTTGAGTTGTGAGAACAGATCTTGCCCTTTTGCCTGTTGAAGTGCTTGGCTCATCAATTGCACGTTTCATTGTCAAATTTTATCAAATTTCATACAAAAACACTGATTCCACGCCTGACAAAGGAGGCAGACATCTGCAATGGGTAATTCTCGCACTGAAGGCGAGATTTAAAGCTGATTGGATGGTTATTTTTAATTCTATGACACATACTGACCCAATTACCTAGATTTCGTTAACCCGATATATAGCAATTTTGGCAGGTACCGATATTTCGGTAACTCGGTCTGGTGGGGTTAAGACTTTTTTATTTCCAAACTGACTTCAAATTTTGAATATATATATTCCCAGTAACATGTGCTTAATATTATTTATTGTTTTTCTGAATTTTGTTCACATTTTTTAGGGAAAAATGGATAATTGATATAAAATTGAAGACATTTACAATCTGTCAGCACTCATATTTCAGAATTTATGAGCGACATTGTATGACCCATAAAAAAAAAAAACAAATGTATTTTATCTTTTACATAGAACTATTTCATTGGTCGAATGACTACATTCAATACTCTAGGAGCTGTAGGCTTTTGAAAATAGCTAATAGATAAATTCCTCACCTTTTGTTTATTTTCCGACAAATTCCCGTAGATTGTATGGAAAATTTTAAACAAGTGGAAAAAGTGCTGGCAAGCTATGGTAAACGACTTTTGTTTCGGATCTTGAATTCCTCTCAAATTATTATATGAAAGTGTCTCAGATTGAAAAAGTGGAAAATAAGATTCTGCATTATTATTTTTCTTTCATTTATTTAAAAAGAATTTTACTGAAAGAATTTCAGTGAGACGATGTTTGGTAAAGGTAAATTATTGAGGAATTAGAAATTCACTGTGGTTTTGAAAATACAATCTGTCGAATATGACACCCACCAATGGAAATTTTTATGATAAATTTCAACAGTCCTTATTTGGCAATAGGTCATTTTTATGTAATGTGTGTATATAATGTTAAGTTTGAGCTTTATTTTTGACAATGGCCGTGATTTTTTTTTTTTTTTTAAATGGCAATGAATTTATGATGATTGTTCTTGATGATTAATGGAATTTTTTTTTTGTTTTTTCAACAGTGTACCAAGTGAAAATTTCAAAGTGAGCGATGTGAAACAGTGCGTGGGTAAGTTTCTGTTATTCTGCACAGAGCAGTGGGGGGTAAGGACAATATTTGGTTTTTGAGTTCAGTTGAATTTGGTATGGATAATACTGAATAGCCAAAAAAAAAAAAACAAAAGCCCAGGATTCTATTGTGAGTACAAACTTTTTGTAAGTGACACTGACTTGAAAATCAAAGTTTTTAAAAATTAAATCAGAGATGGACTTTTTTGCAGGCTTGATCACATCTTTAGCAACAAAAAAAGTGATGTAGCAAAGTGTTTTCTTATCATATCCTTTTCATTTAAATCCTTTACATTTTCATCATTATTATTATTGTTAGATGAGATATATCCTGAGTTTGTCCCAATATTCCTGCAGTTTTTTGTACAGATTGTAGAAGGAATTAATGGAGATTTTTTTGCAATGTTTTTTCTTATGTCCAAGGTTTATTTGTATTTTCACTGCATTGACATAAAAAGAAAATGAATTGCGAAGTAACTGAAATCTACAACAATTGAACATAGTATGCTGTAGCATAGTATCAGCAGCTGTGGTTTATCTATCTCTCTCTCGCTCTCTCTCACACACACATACACACACATACATACACATACACACTCACCAAGTGACTGATCCCCCACTGACTGACTGACTCACTGACTGACTCACTGACTGACTGACTGACTGACTGACTGACTCACTCACTCACTCACTCACTCACTCACTCACTCACTCACTCACTCACTCACACTCACTCATTTATTCATTCTGACTGAATTAGGGTAAATGTTGCTTTACAAATCTGTGTTAGGTAATTTTCTCACTTATATTGTTTTTGTGGGACACTATTAATTTTGAACAGATATGTCATTTTATCAACTGTAATTTTAGGATCAGTACCTCAAATTTATTTTTCCCTGATTATCACATTTTTTTGAATGATACTTGAACCACTTTACTCTCATATGTTTTGTAGGTCAAAACCATAATCTTAAACATAAAGATCTGTGTGCAGATGTCAAGACAGTGTTCATTGTAATTTTGAGTCCACCGGAGAGATTGACAGTACAAATTTGCCCAAAGAATATTCAGACTGTTTCTGGAATTTTGTCTGGGGGATTTTTAGCTGCTTGATCTTAGACTGGATTGCATGTCATCTTTTGTGATTTGCAATATTTATAAGCTACAAAAAAAAAAAAAGAGAATCTGTCACAGCCAAAGTTGATTGCTTGCAAGGGTACAAAAAAAATGTATCTTCAATGGAATTGAAATTATCACTTTAACTACCATATCCCCTAAATACTGCATCTGCTAGTAAGGTTCTTGAAAGAGTAAGCAAATTAGACAGTTATGGACATTTAAGTCTTGGGTGCTGGCATAGACAATACTTCCTAGTCAGAAGAAAGAATAAAATGAATATCTACATGTGATGGCAATGAAAGGGTTTTTCTTATTGACTTGGACACTATATAGGCAAAGAAATTTCATTTTAAACTTGCTCTTATTATAAAAATATGAAAGTGCTGATGAGTCATGTTAATCTCAGTGAGTGAGGAGCTGAAAAAAGTTGTTCTTGTTTAAACGAAAAACAAAATGCTGGAAAGTCTATTGTATGTCTTTAGTTTAATCATTCTTAGAAGATGAAAGAGTGGTTCTATAGATTTTTTTTTTTAATTTTTGTGACATAATGAAAAAAACTCCAGATATCTTTTTAATTTTGCAGGTAGTAGGCGTATCCTAGATGTAATGGATGTGAACACACAGAAAGCAATGGAGATGTCAATGAAAGATTGGGTGAAATATTATGAAAATCCAGAGAGAGATCGTTTGCTTAATGTCATCAGTTTGGAGTTTTGTCATACACGTCTCGAAAATTATGTTGAATCCCCAACGCTGGTATGAAAATCTCTTATTTCTTTTTCCCACAAGTGTAATAAACTCTAGATTGATTTGCTTAGAAATTGTAAGGTTCTCATTTAACTGTGTTGACCATATTTACACTGACCAGTATGATTTTGATGCTTGAACATAGAATGTCTTGAAAGGCAGTCTTTTGATCAGGCTTCCTTTGTTAAAAATTAAATTGTACTAGTGGCATATGAAGTTCACTTTCAGTTTAAAATTAGATGAAAATGAGGTGTTCTTTTTTTTATTTCATAAACTTAATAAAAGTTATGTTGGCATTGAAATAAACCATCTTGACCAAGACAATTGTAATGCTGTGAGGGAGTAAGCATGATACATATTTGAAACAATCACTCTTTCCTGAGAACTGTTTTAAGAGATCAAAGCTATTTTTGATATGGTAATTCTGAAAATGTCTTATATCTCAAGGTTATTTGATGAGGTATTACTGAAATGCCTCTGATAATGAAGTATTTTGAGAAAAGTCACATGACTGAGGATTTTCGCTCATGCTGATTTGTTTACATGCTTTGCGCATGGCAAACAAATCTTGTCGAATGACAAGCTTTCAGACATGTGAACAAAGCCACATGTGAGCGATGTTTCCTTGGTCATGTGACCAATCTCAAAATACCTCACTGATATGGAGATGAGGTATTCCAATGTTTTGCAGTACTTGAAATGGTGTATGTATTTGTGTGGATATACTTGTTGGATTTAGAATATTTCATCCACCTCATAGCAAATTAAGATTGTGCTGGAAATTACTTTATTTGAAATCCTGTGTATTTGGAGTGTTTGCTGTTAAATAGTGATATAATTTTGATAGCAAACTTTGCTACAAAATTTTCTTCACGAAATTTATTCCACAAATTTATTTATAACCATACTTTTTCAAACTGAATCATATGTATTCTTTGCAACAGGTGCGACAGATTGACTGGGTAGATAGAGCATGGCCCAGACATCTCAAGGAATGTCAGACAGAATCAACTAATGTCATAGAAAGAATGAAGTATCCCAAAGTGCAAAAGTAGGTCATGTGTTTAGAGTTTGATATATTTTTGTCTAATATATCAAGATTATTATGAAAATTTATCTATGGGAATCATGGCTGTAAGAAATTGTTGAAACCACTGGAGAAAAAAAAAGATCCATTGGTTATGTAAAACCCATTTCAATTTATGTTGTGTTCGAGTTATGTTCCAAATCTCCAGAAGGATCTATTTCAACCTTGGATTGTATGTCAAAATCTGGCAGAGCACTTCAGTTGCCATGTCTGATAGGTATATAGTGTAGCAATGCCAATCGAGTGTTGAGTGTTTCGCTGAAAATCGGTAGCTGCCGGTGGGAGGAAGAAGGGGGAGGGGGGGGGGGGGATGTGGGAAAAAGAGGGTAGCCCTCTTTGACATGCTCTCATGCCATTTTTTTGTGAATGGATATAAATGCGACTTGGCAACCAATTAGAAAAGAGGTCACTCTAATGACATGCAAGCTTACAACTTTCTCTAACGTGTGGTTCTTGAATAAATCCCCGCGAGAAAATTCTGTGTGGTATATTTCGAAAACTTTGAGGAGCTGGGGATTGTCCGTAGGGCAGGTGAGTTGTAAACCTTCCTTCTTTAATGTCTTAAAATTTCATGCATCAGTCACGGCTGTTTCAAACCCTCAAAATCATGCCCTTTAGTTGAACAATGGCCTGTCACAGGGTCCATGCCTTCTATTCACTGGTCTCAGATTTATGGCCGTCTGTCCTGTCCATCCTCCTCTCCTGGGTTCAGTGGAGCGGATCAATGGTGGAAATCTGAATGTTTCAGCTTAAGGCTTACTTTTAATCCAGTCTTTTTACAATTTGTATTGTGGTCGTACCTCTATCATTTATTTAGTTTTTGAAGTAGCATTGGAAAGTCTTGATTTCTCTCTTTTCTGTGGTGTCGTTTGTTTCAAGTTGTGTATTTTAGCATCTTCAATAATGTCATGTAAACAGACTGACTTGTTTTCATATTTTTGTTTTTCAAATTGTGTTTTTAAAGTTTATTTCTGACCTTATGAGGTATTTTTCAACAAAACCCGAACTGTGAGTTTTAGAACAAAATCTCTTCTTTCTATGGATACAAATTTTATTGACTTTTCACAGTTTTTCATTCAGCTGGATTTTCTTTCCGTAGGGTACACCCATTTTTCCCCTCACTTTCAAGCCAAAGGTAATGTATCAGAAACAAACAAACGAACAGAATGGTAGAAACGCTTGGTCAAATAGACGCTTCTTTAAAAAAGGCCATTTTTCAAAGCATTGTCTTCTTCTGAATTAGCAAAGGGGCAAGATTCAAGTATGTAAATTTTGATCTCCGTAAATAAGTGCACATTGTGATTTTCTTGCAATGGGTTGGCTCAGTATTTTTTTTTCCTTTGTAATTTTCAACTGCTCAGATATGGGATCAGGCTCTGTAAATTTTGATTTATTTTTTTTTTTTTTTTTTTAGGTCATTCACAAGATGAACACTTGAAAAAACTGCATTCTTCATGCAGGATTTGTGGATTTTAGTGCCAGACCAAGCAGGAGACCTGTTGAAGGTCTCCTTTTTGTTTCTCTATATTTAAGTGCGATGATTCAGATACGAATTGCTTTTGGACTTAATATCGGTGAGGACAGTGCAGAAATTCATTCTTAACATTTCTGTAAACATGTCGTCACTTTGCCATGGTCACCAAGGGAGGCAGATACAAGAAATCGGTGAGGAGGGCTGTTTTTTCTGTGCCAAAACATCTTTAACTGCCTCTGTCGCAAGTTACAATTTTACAGAAACTCTTGATGTTATGTGATATCTTGGAGTCTTTAGCTGTAGAAGTGTCTGTTGCGGATTTTCTTGCATAATATTTTTACTAATCCCTGTTTTCGTCTATCTACTAATTTGTAAAAATCTTGTAATCGACCATAAATATTTGTTATGTATGATGTCAGGAATTTTCTTGCATTCGCATCGAGTTAAAATGAGATGTATGCTGAATTTTCAGCATATGGGGTTTTTGATATCATGTGAAAGTTTATTTCATACCCTTTCTGGTGGTGGAAAAAGTTCTGAGCTAGCTTTACTCTAGCAAGAGATATTGCAGTTTAGAGAGATAAGGGATTTTAAATGATTGGTTGAACGCATAAATCTACATACCTATCTCACAAAAACCTGATTTTAATGAAGTAATAATAATAAATCGAGAGTAAGACCGATACTGTCTTGTTCAGAAATGAATGTACTTTCGATTTCTGGAATAAAAGAAAAAAAATTGATATCTGACCCTCCTCATCACATTCAAAGCCCAATTTCTCAGTTCTAGTCCAGCGATTTACATCTCATTTCGACTGGCGGTGAGTATATTTACTTACTCCCGTTGAATGGATCTATCCATTCATGAAAATCTAGTAAATGACTTTAAATGTTTGTTATGCCTGATGTTTTGTGGTGTCAGACCCATAAAATAGAGTCCATGGATCCGACACCTTTATTCTGAAAAACTCCTGTGGGCCAAGTTTTTGTGAAAAATCAGTATGACTTTGTGTATTCCAAGAAAAATGATGTAGTAATCAGATTGCAGTTTCAGAATTTTCTGAAATATGCTCAAAACAGAGGAATTTGTAATTTAATTAGGATTTTAATTTTTCTGCTTTTACTTGGTATGGTATAATTGTAAATATCAGTTTTATTATGAAAATTATATGTATGCAAACTTCAGAATTTGGGCTTTAAATTGACAGACTTTTGTTTCTGTAAGTGTCTTCTAAAAAGCGAGATGTTAACCCATTCATGTATACATTTAATCAGCGGCCGTCCTCCCACGAATGTTCAATTTCCTGCGCACTGTGGCAGCCGGGTGTGTTTACATTTTTCTGACCTCTGGTTGGCTGAAGTTCAGTGATTGCAGAGAAACAATCACAGTCGATTTCTTTTTCAAACATTTGTTAAATTTAAATAAATGATTTATCTACTGTATCTGTCATTATTATGAACGATCTATTTTAATACTCAGTGCGATATAAAAAGAAACTGAAATCGAGAGACTGAGAGAGAGAGAGAAAGGAGAGACAAACCAAAAAAAAAAAAGAAAAGGATGTTAAATTATTATAAGGTTTTGAAGAGTAAAATAGTAGAAATAAATAACTTTCATTTTTATCTAATAAGTATCTGCTTGACCATGCTTTCTTACTCAAGGCGTTTGACTTAGATCTACAGCTTGATGGAAAGCTGAATTGCATTGATCCGGGTCTAGATCTAGGCAAGATCGCATCTCAGTTCAAGATAGATCTTATGTATAGATCTATTGTACATGTAGGATTTATTGGCGTTTTGCCTATCATCCCAATCTAGATCTAATCCAAAATCAGTGACTTATTCCTAATTACACACCGTGTGATTTTCATAGACTCTGTAGAGTTTCAAAAGTGGGTGAACGAGACAGCGAGGGCGCAATGGTGATCGACGATCTCGTGCTTGACCAAAGCGCCGTACAACACGCTATGTAGCTGTCTCAAAACACGCGCTATCACACCCTAAGTATCACGGAACTCTCATTTGATTCGTCAATGAGGTTCCTTTCTATTATTAGATCACGAACATCATTTTAGCGAGCAATGACAGCCCACCAAAAGCGGGCTGTTTCTTCTGTCAGTCTGAACGGGAGCAAGTGCTGTGGGCCGAGTGTCGGTTTCTGTCGCGTAAACCTTAGGTGGCGATCTCGAGTGTGTCGGTTTCTGTCGGTTTAAACACGAAAGGGTCAAAGAGAATTAAACCATGTGTGATTTTCCTCTGACTGAAAAAAAAACTAGAGTTTCTCCTCTACCTGTGCTCAGTGAAGTGTAATGCTAGCACCCAGCCTATCATCAGTATCAGATTGTACGTTTTATAGCTTCAGGTCGTACAACTAAAGGGCATGCTAGAAACAGCCGTGCAGTGTTTAGTACTTTTTGTGTAATCTTTACAAAATGTAAAGTAACCCACAACGAATCGAGTGTACTAGATACATAGCCATGTTGCTGGCTCAGCCAGTTCGCAACCTTAACTTGCAGTCTAGGAAAATTTCTTAGGTTGTCTGATCACGCCATTGGCTCATGGGATGTCGCTTCACTTACGGCCCATGCATTGTAACAAGGAAGTGGGGGAAAGATTATGAAACTAATAAGTGTGGGCCCTACTTGTGGCATTAGTTTTGGAATTTGGTCAAAATAGAACTAAATCTAGTCATTGATTATACATTCAATTACTGAGTCAAAAAGAAAACCTCAGTAAAACAGTGAACTTACACAGATCGCACAGCATTGGAACAGCAACGTGCCTCCCCTCCATTAAAAATACTTTTGAACTTGCCAGCTACCTGTCATGATTCGTAGTTTTGCACTACAGTGTACTGTGTACCAGGACCACAGACTTTATTAGTTTACAATGTGATTGAGCTTGACAAGGTCAGCCTACAAACAAGCATTACGCGACGCATTAAGCCTTACTTGTAATTGCAGAGCTTGTTTAGCGCTAGGTCTCAGCTTAGTAAGTTTATTTAGGAACTTTAGAATCTGAGTGAATAAAAACTTATTCAATACACATTAATCAGACAATTGTTTTCTCTTTTTTTTTTTTATTCCCACCCAATCCTCGTCCTCACAGAAGTAGGGCTGTGGAGGTGGATATAGACCGGCTGATACAAATGTATGGTTCTCCAAACATTCTGACAAACGGGATCTTCATTCAGCTGTGAAAATGCCTTCCATTGCTTCAGCCACCTGGCTTTTAAAATAGATAGCAGAAGAATCTATCTGAGCAAAAGTTTTGAGATCTAAAATACATCGCATAGCCCAGAAACATCAAAATTAAGGGGTGCTGCTTTGGATAGATTTAAAGAGGAAGTTTTCACCCTCCCTGAACCAGTTCATCTCTTCCCCACTGCTTCATCCCAACCAACTGCTGGACACTCCTTGCCTTATTCCTCACCCTTCCCGATCCCCACCCTCCAGCAACAGTTAGACAAAGAACAGTAACAACACCAAGGAAGAGAGTTAATGAAAAGACACGTGAAATCACAAAGAAATGAATACAACTGTCTTGGAAGTAAGCTGAAAAGGTTGAAAGATGAATTTGCAGCACTAACAGAAAGGAAAGATCAGTACAGGGTAAGGAATGTAAAAAGAAGGGAAGAGAGGAATGTGGCAGCAAGGAAGGCACTCAGACAGAAGAAAAGTAGGCTCCCAACAGTTTGGTTTGTTTGTTTGTGTTGAGGTTTGACCCCACATCAACACAATCATGGTTATATGGTGCCAAACAGAGTAATATATGTTTACACATCAAGAAGAAAGAGAACAGGAGAGAAGACAGGAGCAAGAAGAGAGAGAGAAGAGATGTCAGCCCTGGAACATCGAGGATGGCATTCTATGGGAGACATCCCACTGATGGTGGGATTTCACCGCCTGCAGGTGGGAGCAAGGAACCTACTTATATACCCTGGGCCCTGATTGGGGGGAGGGAGGGGGGGTCGTCTCAGCAGTGGCAAGTAAGCTGACAAATGAAAATGTGCTTCATGACATAGCTGAAGGAAGCAGCAAAGGTGGAAAATGCCGTGCTGGAGAAGAAACTTATGGGTCAGAGAAAGGTGGTTAGAAGGCCACTAAAAAGAAGAAGTCAGCAATTGACAGAGCAAGATACCAAGACGGAAGAAGTTGCCAAAGGAGTTTGTATCACTGGTTAATGAGAATGCCATCAGGGGTGAGAGGGTGATTTCACAGCAGAAAAAATTCAAAAAAATTTCAGTAATAAAGGGATTTTGGCATTGAAAGGGTTAAAGATATAAAAAAATCTAAGAGAAGAACTAGATTCTGCAGTAAAAATTACACTAGGTTGCCAAGTTTCATTTATATACTACCAATAGTGAGAGAGTTTTGACCAATATTCACTCAAAAGTCACGGGGAAAGTGTCCCATATCTGGACGTTTTTTTGCCGTATAAAGGTCATCAAAAAAAAAACAAAACGTAATTTTTTATTTATGGATAGATTTTCAAAATTCAAAAAGCTGTTTGCTCAGTAAAGATAGAGCTATCACACACACCAAGTTACAATTTTTTTTTTCTAAAATAAATTTTTTCATTGGCATTGCTATATAGTGTCCCAGCTGCAGCACAGTCCTTAGTTACCTTATTACTGGAAAATTATTCCCAGCATTTGTTGTTTGTCATAGTACACTTTCTTACAATTTTTAGACCTTTATAGATGAATTTATATGGACACCATCATATGCTTCTTATGGACATTTGATTAATCCCATATTTCTGCAGACTTTTTAAGTACTTTACCATTAAGCATAAATAATTTAAAAAGATTCCTTGAAATCACGCATCCCTTGAACAAAGCTTAGGGCCCCAAAATGTTTGTTTTTTTTTTTTAAAATAATCCATATACAGTGGTCTCCACCTAAGAACCTTGATTTACCCCTTCAGCATCATAATGTATCATATGTACTTTGGAAGGCTTTGCCAGTGCTAAGATTCTTATCTTTGATTCCCCTTGCCCCCTCTTTTTGTGGTAGTTCATGTGTAACTTGAATTACGGATTCCTCAAAAACTGTTTTGATTTCCCAATTCAAGTTCACTGTGCTGGATCAATTATGCTGGTAGGCATATGCTTGAGACAATATTCAGCATTATAGTTTTTGAGCTCTGCCTCTTGATGTATGAGGATCCTGCTGTATGATGTTGAGAAAACCTGCACTGAATCTGTACTATAGATCTACAACAAAATCCATAAATGGCTTATGGACTTGAAAACTGCTGAATATATCCATCTGAAATTTGGCACACAAAATTGTTGCACAAAGACCAGTGTTTCTGCTTACATAAACATGAAAAAAAGCTTGTTATGTTTGACATTTTTCTGAAAAGGTGACAACAGTTGAATAGTAAACTCGCAAAACTGTGTGATCTGAATTGTACATTCGATTGAAACTCACATTGTGCTATTGTTTTCTACTTCCGCTCACAGAGCATCCAAAACAACATATGTTTTCTTTGAGTAACACTGGGTTTAATCATCCAAAATACTAACATCGACATGTGCATGCTTTCATACTGCGAGTTGCAGGGAAATGTCAGGTTGTCCTATTTTTAAAATATCTCCCACAAAGGTCATTGGTTCTCTGCTAGTTCTATAAAAAAGACTGCATTACAGAAAAAAAAAAATTGCACAAATTTTATTATTCTGGAGTATTGGTTTTATGAGACCAGACTAAGACCAGAATATACATTATTCAACTAGAATATCTTGTTGAAAGATATATGCTGTTACTGGGGAAAAAAATTAGAATTTTTGCTTTTTTCACTTTTTTCCCCTCTTGTGAAAGATAAAGTATGTGCTAAAACAAAACAAAAAAAATATGAAAAACAGAAAGAGCTAAGTTTTCAGTGAGATTTGAGATGTACAATGTTATTGAGGCAAATGTATTCAGCAATGCATTTTATTTCATTCAGCTAATTTATGGGTTAGATTGATTTCCTCTGAATTCCCCCTTTTTCTGTAACTTTAATGGAATGAAGTGTGGTTTAGATAAAATGCTCTATGAATGCAGTCTAGCTATCATTATGTATTTGTTATTTTTCTATAGGTATTGTCTCATGAGTGTCGCTGGTTGTTATACAGACTTTCACATAGATTTTGGAGGCACATCGGTGTGGTATCATATTCTTCACGGAGAGAAGGTGTGACATATGAGATACTACATGATGAAATCATGTCAAATTGAAGCGACCAGAAAAATCACGTGTTTTTCAATAGTGAATGAATTTTTAACGCATTTTTTTTTCTTCACAACACCCTTCCATATCAATCTAAAAATGCATTTCAGTTAAATTTGCTGGAACAGGTTGAGTAAAAGCCCAAAAATTGTAATTTAGTGGCATCGCGTAATAAGGATTAACAAAAGTGAATGGCAATTTTCTTACTAAATTCAGCTACAGCAACAGGTCACCTCCATCGTCTTTAATTGTCAATATCTCGACTTCTACTTCGGGTAGAACAGAAAAATTTTTTCACACACAGAAAGGGAAATGAATAGTCTTCACAGTGATATCAATAACTCGATATGTTCAAAATTTGAGGAGAGCCTGATTTCATCGTGTCGCATCTCGTACGTCTTTGCTATTATACATATAAATAATTGTCATAATTGACAAAATTTTTGCAGTCTTTGTTTATCTAGTATTTGTATTTGTTCTTTACAGGAAGTTAATTTAATGCAGCTCATAATTATTTTTATTAAAAGTTTAGGCAATAGATAAATTTACCACTGGAATGTTGTTTTTATAAAGTAGTTAAGTATATTTATCTATAGCTCACAAATTGGTCTCAGTTCATAAAATTTTTCAGGGAAATGAATGAGTGCTTAGACAATTTAGGTCCTTTGTATCCTTTTATTATCAAATGATTTGCCTTCTATCTTTTTTAAAATGTTTAGTAGCTAATCTTGCTAAATAGCATTAGTACAAGATGACAAGATTTCCCTGCTATGTGTTATTTTTATGATTTCATATAGAAAAGAAATTTGTTTTTGAACTGAAATTCTTTTTCTCCTATACAGAGTTTTTGTGACAGTTTTAAATAAATCTGTTTTGATCTGTGATGTAAAGATGATATGAAGTAAGACATGGTAAGATTTGTAAAGAATATGTGCCCTAGAGAAGTTATGATGCAGTTCTTAGTCTCAGTGAAAACAAGGTTGGCATTGAAAGCAATGAGAGTTCTAGAAGTTGTGTAGCTTTTATCATTTTAAAATACTTCTGTGGTCAATTTTGGTAAAAGAGTAAAGTAAAGCAGGACAAATTATTTTATTCACATGAATGGCTCTTCCAGATCTTCTGGTTAGCTCCGCCATCCCAGAAAAACATTGACAAATACGTGGAGTGGACTTTATCTGCTAAACAAGGAGATATGTTTCTAGGAGATGCTTTGGAACAGTGTCAGAGAATCAATCTGCATGCTGGCTATACTTTTATCATACCATCGGGTAAGAACTACATATGTTCTAATCAACCATGGACTAAAAGAATGCAGTTTATTGTTGAATTCTTATTATATCATGCAGTGTATTATGCTTTAGTTTATAAGCATCTTAATGATTGCTCATCGCTCCAGTTTTATGAGGGAGGCTTCATCAAAGAGGAGAGTAAAACCTTCACTCTCAGGAACAATGTGCTCTGACATTCTTGTTCCATCTGTACTATACAATAAGTGACCTTTTGCCAGTTTCTGTTGAACGCATATCACCCAAACTGCTAATGTGTACTTGTGTTTTTGCTGACAAAGGTTTCAATAGCAAGATTTAAAAGTATGAATTTTTCAAAACACTAGTTATTACTCATGGCAGTGAAAACATGAAAACCTGTTGCTTATTACAAGTTGAATATGTGATGTCACTGCTTGGATATTCACTCTTTTTTTTCACAGGTTGGATACATGCGGTGTACACACCAAAAGACTCCTTAGTATTTGGTGGTAACTTCCTTCACAGCTTCAACATCGAAAACCAGCTGTTAGTGTCAAAAATTGAGGACAAAACATATGTGAGTAAATTTCCAACACCATGGTGTGATTTGTTATAATCGTAAATAATAAAAATATATAATTAAAAACACACCAGATTTTGTGTCAAACTTGGAGACTTTATAAAAACATCCTGATATTGATTATTAAGGCAATCTGCGGCTGAAAAATATCGATATCAACAATTTTTTTTCAAAATTTTGTTCTTTCGATATTCCGTTCTTATAACCATTTTTCTTCGACCCGAAACTATTGTTGGGGGGGGGGGGGGGGGGGGGGGGGGGGGGGGGGGGGGGGGGGGGG
>JBCEWB011021998.1:0-14933 GCA_039654565.1 Peronia peronii | reverse complement strand
CTGCTGCTGCTGCTGCTGCTGCTGCTGCTGCTGCTGCTGCTGCTGCTGCTGCTGCTGCTGCTGCTGCTGCTGCTGCGAATTAAGATACCATACAGGTCAAATGTCCGAAAATAAGACTGGTGACACTGAAATCAACAGACATAAAGCTTTTGCATTGAGAAGAACACACTGGTAGCCAGATGAACGTATGTTCGGCCGAAAAGAGACTTCCAAAATCGAGTACAGCTAGAAGAGAGCATTAATAAAGGGTTAAGGGGATAATTAATGAAAGGTGGTCAGACCAATAGTCCCTTTAGAATAATATAGTTCTAGCTTCACTTTTTGGCTGGATGTGGTGAAATATTGCAAACTATTTCTGCTGGGATGAATGTTTGACACATCATCCTCTGTGATGTGTCAAAGATTCAAGATGGTCCGGGTATCCACTTTCTGAATATTAGTTAAAAGAGCATATATATAATCAAATGAGCAGAACTAATAAGCATGCAAAACTTCAGTCCGCAGCATTTCAAAATATTGATAGAACAAAGTTAAAAGGGGACACAATGCTTCTGGCTGTTCGATCCACCTCCTCACTCCAAGGAGAGGCAATATGAGGGAACAGTTAAGAATGTTAAGACTGATGAAGGAAAAGATGCCAGCGAGCAACTTTCTCCTTTTGGACTCCGTTTTTCAGAACTGAACAGTTCTGTGAGGTTTATGTCCGAATCAGCTGAAGTTATAAACAGCCAGAAATGAACACAATGTAAATATTTATAGGCTTTCAAACAGAATAGATATTTTTTAAAAAACACATTCCCTCTGGACGTAAAATGTTTCAAGCATATAAAAATATCATAAGCTCTCACGTACATGTACACAAACAAGCAATAAGTAATAGGTGTATTTATATATTTGTGACAGTACAGAGAAAAGACCCAAATGTCACAAGTACAATAATAGAGATACAGGGTCAAAATGGTCAGAAATCCATTTTCCCATTTCGTGAACGTTTTAACCAAAAACAAAAATTTCGTTGATAAACTGTAGATATAAAAAAAATTTCATCGATCAGAAGCTTATAAATATTTTTTAAAAATATTTTTCAAACCATGCATAGCATAAGACTTAAACAAAAATTTTAAAAGTTTTTTTTTTTTCCTCAAAACGATATTCTCTCGCCACTAAACTGATAACATTCCGAAAACTACTAACATGTTTTAATGTTTTGGAAAGCTAAATGATCAAATGTTCCTCAATTCAGAAATATGCTGAAATTGATATGCATAAAAATTGCGATCTGGGTCCTTTTTTTTTAATGGAAGTTCATATAAATCTAATATATTTATGCAAAATACCCCAGGGGGCAAAAATATTTTTTTTGAACTTCTTTTTTTTTGGGGGGGGGGAGTCTTTTTTTTTTTTTTTTACATCTCTTTACAATTGTTCTGACATCCTGTATACAGTTGTACAAGGATGTCTACCGAGTCTCTGTTTTAGAGCAAAGAGATTTTACAGTTCGCACTCCAACACACGTGCGCATTTAGACACACACACACAAATATAAATAGAAATAATAGCGACATGGTCGTTTGCGCGAACACAAAAGTCCCCACACGGCATGTAATGTGACAGACATGAAAGCTGTCACGGTACAAACGGCACGACACACTGACAAATATCCAACGGAATTCCATTAGTCAGCCAGTCAGCGGTGTGCCCTGCCTCCTCTCGCCAACGAACCTCGGTCTCCGAGCCGTACCCCGTCTAACATTTTCCTAACATTTGTTTTGATTCGGGCGGGCATTGCTGCTCCTAACTTCATCAAATCGACCAAAGACGCCCATGTTGAATGCATTACTGTTTCAGGTGGTGGAGATTAGGTGCAAGAATTCGATTCCGGTTGACGCATCCACCAAAACCAACAGCAGAGCGGCTCGATAACTCATCTGAGGAAAAAAAAAAAACGACACTTTTCCTTTATCCCCCGACCTTTGAGTGCCCGTAATGTTGCCACTATAAAAATCTACTCATTGGCGGGGAAGTGGATTTAGGGGGCAGAAATAAAACAGGGAGATAAATAAACATATGAAAAGAGCCGACGCTGAGTCAACAAACGAGCCTTGTCGAGACCCATCAGAAATTATCAAGATTCCCCTGAACAGGACTAATGTTTTCCTCTACACAGTGGAGCTCTGGTTTCACAGAAATACTTTGGTTTGTGCAGGGGTTCCCTCAAGCCATGGATTCTCAAGCTATAGCAGGAAGGAGTCATGTAAAAATCAAACAAGAAGTTCCAGTGGGACTAGATATTTCCGTTGTGACAAAATAAGATAACAATCTACTATTTGATAACCACAAGTTAACAATAGTTACAAACTCACTATAGTATCGTATTTCAATGAGCTTTTCAGCATTTCTCAATTTCTTTCCTTAAATCTTTTCTTTCTCAGTCTGGTTCTCATACTATTTATTTCTGTGACGAAAAAAGATAAGAGAGAGATGGAGAGAGAATTAAATCTAGGTTTCAACTATGAACCTTGCATGAAATGGAATATTTAAAAAAGAAAAGTAAATTTACATTTGGTATCACATGTCGGATTTGTTTTATAATACAAGATATTTCTTTAATCCGCTACAATCCGGAGTGAGATATTTAATACATTATTAGGACTGACTTCAAAAGACTGAAACCTGAGGACATGATGGGTGTTTCAGGTGAGAAAATAATTTTGGAGCACAGATTTTAAATGCAAGCTAATATTCAATCAGCACAAAGCCTCTTGTAGAAAAGATATCGAAATTCAATTCTGCTTTTTGGCAATACCATCATTTTGTTTTAATAGTTGATCTGAGTCTCAGTCAGTTAAACGCAGCAATAAAAGCAGGCTGTCAGAGCAACGTAGCCAGTGAAAATGTACACTACACCAGCGACATTTGCTATGAACAGAACACTGAGTCAAGGTTCTTGACTAATCATAAAAAATAATGATAACATGAAATGAAGAACAACAGACAAAATACCTTCACAGCAGCCTCTACCAAGCTGTTGTTATATCGTTCAAGGCCCCGTTTCCAGCTGTGTTTTTCTTGGGCAATTTAAATTCATTACATTTGATAAAAAAACAAGATCACCATTAAATACACATAGACACATATTTTTTTGTAGAAAAGCATACCCGGGATGAAGGCATGAACATGAAGTCTTTCACACTTGTATATCTTAGATACAGCTTCATTCTCTCAAAATTTTATTTTCCAGTGATAAATACCTCTCGTGAAGTACTGACAATCTTAAAATTGGGCACTGAACATTAATTACAAGGGGGAAAAGGCAATTGTCCTGTGTCCATGAGTACACACATTTCCTGATTCAGCCCAGATTTAATGGATATCGGATTATAGATGTAAAGAAAATGTTATTGTTAGATTTCAGGATTTGGATGGTCAACATGTATCTCCTCGAATGCTTTCCAGAAAGCTGAAACAGACATGAATGTCTCTGTTAAGTCTGTCAGAAAAATGATAGATTGGAAAGAGCTTAAAGCCTGAACCGTAGGGCATGACGTGCTGTATGAATGCCATCTATTAATCAGCATTATTTGTATTATGAAATCAAAACCTCTGACATGAACCAGTTCTAACTATGAAATAACGTTTTGCTCCATGACTGTTCTAATCCATAGAAAACGAAGTTCAACGCTACGAAATTCAATATCATCTTCGAAATTGTTTGAGAATCGTTCGGACACAATATTATTGTCACCACAGAAGTTTACAAAAGAGACAAAGAATAATATTTGCAAGAGTTTAGATAACAAAGAAAATGATTTAACAAAAAAACCTGACCCTTTCCTGTCTTCATCGGTGTGGAATCCCAGAGGTTCTAGGACGTTTTGAGAATATTTTGAAGGCTTCCTTTGTTATTGTCGTGTTACTTTTGTCGTTATTGGTTGGATTTATGAAAACCCACTCACGAGAGATGAATGGACCTGGAGGGTTGTAATATCAGCTGTCATAGGAATGCTGGTAACAACATTGCAATGTCATCTTGCCCTCGCCAAGTACATTTACGGAGGCAAAGCCCGAACTTTTGATGTCCCAGTAATACCCACTCAGCCATTCTTTTCTGTTTCCGTCATATAATACTGCCCTACAGCGGATGGAAAACCAGCTCTTATGTTAAATGTTTATATAGCTCATGACGTAGCCACTCTGATGCATAATTCCTTGGTGACCGGTCGAGTTGATATATACATGTACATTTTTTTAAAGACAGAACAATAGGTGGATGGAGATGTCTATAGTGTTAACTACAGGATGGATGGATAGATGGATGGATGAATGGAATGATGGATGGATGGATGGATGGATGGATGGTATGATGGATGGATGGATGGATGGATGGATGGATGGATGGATGGATGGATAGATGGATGGATGGGTGTGTGGGTGGGTGGGAGGGATGGCAATAATAACAAACAGATAAATTTTATATATTGGAAAGACAGCGAAGGTCAATTAGAGTGACTATTGATTGGCTTCATCCGTTGACTTGCATTTAATTAACTTGATTACCGCCACATTTTATTGGTTCCAAAATGGCCAGAAACTTGAAATGTACGGTATGAATAATGACATAAATTTTCCGGGCGAAAAAAAAAATGGCTCACAAGAATCAAACCAGACGAAAGATGATCTATTCACAGCGGGCTTAATTGTATGACCAGAGGAATCTTTTTTTTTTTTTTTTTTAAATCATCATTCTATGATCATGCTTGTTCACGATATTGTGATTATTTACGTATACAGCTGCTGGTCAGCTCTTTATACGCCTTTCAGCCTCCTCTGGGGTGATTATCTCGGCGGTATACTGCTGCTGCTTGTTTGTACCAACTTATATCTTTAATGTGGCTCTGAAAGACTTTTGTTCTGTAAAACGCTTCAAATCTTTCGGGAGTGAGAAGCTATACAAATGCTTTTGATTATCGTCACTGTTATTATTATACGAGTATTATTATTTTTATTATATTTTATTATTATGCAGCCTCAGATATCGTATAGATGTAATATATCATTACAAAACTTATTTTCATGCGGTTAAAAATATTAAAGAAATGCAATATGATTCTTCCACCGACATAGCTTGTATGACATTACAGAACTACTGTACAAGTATATTACTGGTATCAGCAGTTTGAGTTGCATGAATGCAGGCGGTGTCTTGTCTAGAGTCTCTGTTAAGTACTGGAAAACATTGCCTGAGTCGAGTTAAAGGAATTCCTATCCATTCAATAATGTCTCCTCACAGTCTCGTTAAAACGTCAGTTTTTATGGTGAGATTTGATCCCAAAACATATCAAGAGAGACAGCCAAAGAATGCTAACATTTCTATAGTGATAATTATTTATGTTTAAGAAATGACAATACACTCGTTCTAAATACCGTGTGGCTGGACGCTTTGCCGCGGGAAAACTGAAACTGGGATTGTAAACAATAGCACTAAACATTGGGTCTTTTCAATTATAATGCAGAGAAAGTTACTTCAGCTTCTTCTTGCTCTCTTAATAGTTGTTTGGACATAAGTAGTTGATTGCAATGATAATTCTTATTGATTAATTGCTCACAAAACAGTGTGTTATATAATATAAGAAGCCGAATGTCTCCCATCTCATGACAACTCACAATGTTAAACAGAGTGTTCACATCCACCCCGTGATTACTGCCAGATTCAGAACAAATTCAGAGTGGCGTAGATGATAATAACTTATTACTGAATTATCAACTTTCTGAAAATTAATTCAAATCCAAAGTTTAAGTAGTAGAAGTTTGGACAGATCGGCACCGTGACACCTTTAAGGTTAAAATGAGATTCTTCTATAATGACTGCGAAATTTAGAGCATCATGTTGGCAACTGCTTCATCTTCAGATAAAAAGTACTACATGAAGATGGCAGTTTTGACAAGAGTGGGAAAGAAAGATCACGAATGCATTGAGAAAAAAAAAGGAGAACAATGTGGAAATTGGGTCGTCAGACGCCAGCTGTTTGTATCCTCTGAAGGTGCACCCCCAGATGTGAGATGTACATTTCCACAAAGGCATCTTGGTTCGAACCAAAGGCAAATAGAAGAGATTGAAGATCCGTTCCCCGCCCTATATGGGATGATCAGTGCCACATTCGGCAACCCCAGCCTTAGAGAAGAACAAAGTGTGAGGAATATGTAAAGTTATGCATCCCGCCCTCCCCCCGGAAATCCGCCCTCGCAAGAGGGCTCAGTGTGTGCTCACAGTGAACAGGCAGGTGCTATACTTGGTTTCAGAGAACTAATATTTGCCGACAAAAGCCCAATCTTATTAATAGCATATTCTAATAAATGCTGTTTAATGCCTTAAGAATCCCTGACCAATAATTGGTTTCACAAGGAAAGACGTTTTAATTTGTAGAGCTGAATGTATTTACTAGTGGCATCACAATCTCCTGTTGATCAAAAGGAGATTTAGACATTGAATTAAATCTTTTATCAATAAAACAATACCAATTTACTAATCAAATCATAAGCCAAACTTGCAAAATCTGATGAGCCATGTCGAAACTTATTTGTGTGGTTTGTCTCTCTTATAAGGTGCAAATTGTGTTGATGCAAATAGTCAGTCTGATTGCCACCGTTGCAGCGTATTACCTGTCGGACATAGTGAGCCTTACATGTTTTGCGCTGTGATTTTAGTCAACAACTTAGAATATCAACCTTTGATGTAACGCTAGAAGAACGAGACCCATTCCTGTTTCATGAGTTATTCAGGGATAACTGTTTAACTTAAAGTGCAGCCCCAAACTTGGTGGTGTTGATGTATTCGGCGTTGTTTTCTTGTGACAAGCATAAAAAATAAAAAGACCCCTAAAAAAAGTGGGCGTCTTCTACTAGCTGGTGATTGTTTCAACTAGGTGACTCATTCTGTGGTTTACACTGCCAATTCCCTTCCCCGTCCTCGTCTGCCTAGCGGCCATTGGACTTTTCATCATTCCAAATTAGTTCATCATCCGTGTCAGAGGGATGCATTTCTTGCTGCTGACTATGATCCGTATACTCACCACATGCACACATGCTAACTCACCCTCAGGTCTAGGCTTGAAGAGCTGAAACAGAAACATTGAAGGGAAAAAAACGCAAACAGGGAAGCGCCTTTAGAAGAACGAACCACTCCGAAGACTTCCTGTTAGGAAACAGGTGGGACTACAACAATCTTCTCCACTTGCCGCCCCTTCTCTTTCTTCGGACTCATTTTTTTCTCCCTCGCTATTTCTTCCTCACCTCTTTTTTCTCTCCCACTCACTCATTATCCTCTCCCCATTTCTCTGTCTCTTTCTCTCACTACGGTACCCCACCTCCTCTTCTCTCTCTCTTTCTATCTCTCTTTCACTCTCTCTCTCTCTCTCAAATGCAAACACACACACACTCACATACATACACAAAGGCTCTTCTACACATGAATAAACGTCTATGTGCAATATACTGAACACAAGTTTTTACATGTTTAGAGTGTACTTCATTTTGAAATTCAAAACTTGTCAATCATTAGTCAAAACAATATGAGATGGTCACTATTTCCATGTGTCTTGGGGCTGTTGTTGTTGTTGTTGTTTTTAATTGCTCTCAGTTCATAATCTTTGTTTCATTTGCTTGTACGTCGTAGCTACCGCTTACCTAAGACTAATAAACATTTCCTATTATATATTTTGTTTCTATAGAAACATTTTGCTGCAATGAGCAGTCATATCTATGTATAACAATGCCACGTCAAATGAATTGTAAAGAATACAGGGCAGCATTCAGAGGTCAGGAATAGACAGGCTTGCTTCGGTATCCACACCAGGACAATTACCTCAAAATTTGAGAGAGAAAGAGAACCAGGGCCAGGGAGTGGGAGAGGGGATGGGGAGGGGAGAGAAAGTGAAAACGATAGATATAAGCTTTGATATTTAAACATTTCCCATTGTGTGAACATCAGCTCAATGTGATAAGTCGATGAATTAAAAATCCATATCTGGGGATCTACTGAGAACTCCGATTTTTTAAATTATTTCATCGTCATCATTTATTGTCTAGTGTCATCGGGCACTATTGACAAATTGTATCATGTCTTGGCCGACTGATCCCGGCGAAGTGAAGCCCATCTCTCTCTAAGCATGTTTGAGCTTGCCGTTACCTTCTTCTTGATTAAAGGCAAGCCAACATTTACGTATCTCACTTATCCCGCGGTCTATAGCATATTAATCTATCGAAATAACCTCCACCAGGAGGTTGAAAGACTATATAGAACGTAACATATTAATATGATGTATCCAACCGACTACTATGCAAGCACTAAGCATGCCTGTCGTTCTAAATTTATTTATCATCACTTTAATAACACAAACTAATGTCATGCTTGAACGTGTTTCTCACGTGATCTATGAACGTGGCATATGGCCCCATAGAGCATCCTCCAGAAAACAGGTATGTATGCCGCTCCATGTTCCGACAAGCTACTTCAGATAATCAACATCTTGTTAGCTCACAGGTGGTGAATCCACCACCAGATAATTTTCAGCATACAGCTGCCGCCGACGACTGTTCACGCCACTGACTCCCTTGTTTGATTCTGTAAGTGAGTGTGAAAAAAAAAAAAACCGGCTGTGTACAAAGTCTGAATCAGCAGCGAGAACAGTTGCTGTACTGGAGCTCACCTTTCGCTTGAAAACACACGTGATATGCCGATTAACATTAGTCCTTCATGCAGGATAGTCACTACTACTAAATAGTATATCATTTCAGAAGTCTCCTCTCTGTCTATTGAACTTTACGTCCATTCAGCCTCTTCTTCTGACACCTCTGGTACCGTTAAGGCATCGAGGGGAGGTGTAGTATATCAGCCATAGAGCAAATAAATGGTTTGCCCAGGATGTTGACCTAGAATGTCATTCCCTCTTTTTTTTTATTTGTTTGTTTATTTGATTGTTTGGTTTTGATTTTTTTTTTTTGTTTTGAAGAAAAGTACAAAATTAAGTGTTATGCACTTAAGGCTTAAGTCATTCACAAAGTGGCAGATGCACTGAGCATATAATTTCCTCATTTCGTTAAGACACCACGGGAAGATTGTGAGACGCATGGTTTGCTTAATGTGTTAACGTAGTATGTTGTCTCTAGCGAAAAATACCAAATCGCATGATCAGTAAATATTCTAGTCTTTCACAAAGTGGCAGATACACTGTGAGACTAATGAAGTATAAAATTCAGGGGTTGTAATCCAGGAGGGGACAGAAGCAACTTCTTGTGAACATTATGGTGGACTAGGCAAAGTGATTGGGCCCTCAGATTTGGAATCAGAAGTTCTTGGTTTGAATCCTTACAGGAATCACATTTCATGACCATCCCTAGAGTAAAATGGTATGGATTATAGACTGAGACTGTTGTTAGACTGATAAGATTTGAGCGCATACCAGACAGTCGCGTTGTCTTATACGCTTTCCACGAAACTGAATATTTTATTGGGTCTCTCACGGTAAATAAAGATTACAATGCAATGAGAGTCTGCACTGTAGGAGAACAGAGCTACATAAATGCTATTTATTGTTTTATTGCATTACTATCGCTGACGCTGCAAGTTCCCCAGAGAGCACCTAACTTTGCCATTGTTTTATACTGCAGAAAAGATCATTGATTCTCTTTTAACACAAGAGAAACAACAGGATGATCTAACATGTGTTTTACGTCTGAAAGGGTTAACATTCTGTTGCATGCCATGCTGGTGCACTTATTGTGTGCCACAAATAGCAGTGAACTGATGCACCGATGTGCATTGCCTGCCCGACATCGTCGACATACATGTTCTGATAGGCTTGAACCAAGAATGAGAAGAACAAAATGAGGAACAGTTTTTTGTTTCCTATAAATGCAGAAGGTATCCTGAATATGTGCAGATCGGCCTACAGCGAGTGCAGACAAGATTGCTAAGTTAATTAATCTACAGTTACAATTTGTTCAACTTTAATGCAAGGGTTCTGAATTTCCGATAGGTTTGGCTACATGATAGCTGAAATGGGACTGTAAAACAATGGCGATAATTATCGGATCTTTTCAATTGAAAGGCATAGAAAGCAACCTCATCTTTCTTAATCTTTTCTACCCTGTCTGATACTGCTGTCACAATGAAAGCTGTAGAGTAACGATTCACATTGTATTACGTTTTCCTAGTGCGGTGTCAACAGAGAAGATGCGTTTTTCAATCATGTGACAGCTTTAACAAACGAACCGTTCTCTGCCAGGACATGAGCTCAAAGAGACTTAGAACAAGTTCATTGTTGCGCATCGAACACAGTGCTCCATTCTTGCTCAGGAAAGGTGTTATGTAAAGGTTGGTCAGTAACCAGCTGGTCTTAAGTGCAATGCTTACGCTACCGCATAAGGCCAAATCCTTTGGCTGTGAACACAAAAATCATAAGAAATGAATTATAGGACAAATTGGAATCAATGCTTTATATCTCAAAACATGATTTTTTAAAACTGAAACTTACTCAACATATATTGATTCATTTACACTAAAGCATTTCAGGATCCTGGTCATTACCAGAACTGCGATTATGTGTGTGTGAGAGAGAGAGAGGGAGAGAGAGAAAGAGAGAGAGAGAGAGAGATCCCTTTTCTTCTCACCCACTCCTCTCCCATATAAAAAAAGGACAAAGTGCTACGTTTAGGTCCCAATTCCTTCGTAAGAGCAAATAATGTACCTGTATTAAATTTGCAGGCTACTTCACTCGGAGAGACCATGCATAACGATATCACAATGGATAACTGAACATGGTGTTGTCAGCTGTACACCTTTTTACACAATGTACTAAAAGGTAGGCCTATTGTTGTGTGACCAGACTCTGGATTCAATTTCTGAATGTATGCCATCATTATGACACTAATTTTCGGAATGACAATCCAGATATAGACGATTTTAGATGTTACAGCGTCTTTAAACATTAAAAATGTCACATGTCAGTTCCTGGTGAGACAAGAAAAGAAATGAGAAGAGAAAGGGTTTCTTTTCAACTTCAATGTTAGAAGTGGCAAATCCTGCCTATATTTGGTGTTCCACTAAGGTTAAAAAGCTGGGTAAAGCTGTCTGTGTGTACAGTAATTGGGAAAATGACTTGTCAGAGGTGTGACATTTAGCACATTCCGAGCCAGTGACTGGGGCAGCTGAAGTCTCACTTACCTAGTAAGCCTAGGCCTTACTGTAAGCTACTATACGAGAAAAAAAGGAAAAAATGTAAGTTTACAAGGACAGCTATTCGTCATCCTTGGATTGGTATTTAAGGACTTGGTCCAAAGTGTTTTACTAGAAGACAGAGAATTATTAACTAAGTTCTTTTATTCTCATTCTAACAGTATAACAAACCATGAATAAAAGGATTCCAAAAATGGGATTATTCTAAAAATTCACATTTTCCCGTATTTTGGGTCTGTTATCTCCTAAATATTTCAGACTAAGTGTTTTCATGATACATGAGTATTAAGAATAATAAAACCTGACCTCATGATTGTAACGCACGTTATAATTATATGTAATTATAGAAGATGTCTCGTATTTAAATCCATAGAGTAAATCCTTTAATGCTAAGAAAGGTGTACATTTCAAACATCTTTTGTCTTCAGCTGGCCTTTGATGTCTTCTGCAATATTACATAGTCGTTGGTGTTCTTCCTGCCAATTGAAACTGGTGTGGTATTTTTATATGCTCCAGGCCACGTGAACATTCAGAAGGAGTCCATTGTTTAAAGACAGGATAGTGCTCCAGTTTGGATTCAGAAGCAGTGAAACAAATATTTTTCCTGGTCATACAAATTTTCCTCTGAGAACTATTCAGCCTTTTGAATCGCTGATTTTTTTCTCTTTCCTACAGCCTTATCAATAAGAATGAAAGCTTCTTAGTATTTCAGTTCAAGGTGAAGACAATGTACGATGGTCTCCAGTATTTGACAACCAAGAAATATGACACTCTTTTTTTTTCTATTTAGCGAAGAATGTCTTGAAATGAAATGACGTAACTATAAAGTGCACAGCCATTGATTTATATTTTAGCGAAGAATACCATGTTCGCTACTTTGTATTACTATCTTTAATACTGAACTAGCCGACCCTGTCCATGAACATATATGCGGGGCACTTGGCAAAATCGAAAACTATATCTTTAAGCAGAAATTATCCTTTTATCATTTCTTTTCAAGAAGATAATAGTAAGCTTACCACCAAAATTAAAGAGTTTATATAGCTGTAGTGCCTTATCTCCTAAGGACTCGGGGGTATTACAGAGCCAATGTGTTTTATAGACACACATAATATGCGTCAATGCAAACAGGAATCCATCATACATACATCAATATTATATGGCATACAAACATGATCATAGCTATGCTAATACATATTACTATCATATACAACCATACGTGTCATTGAGCTTTAGACATAACTGACAACCACTACAAGTGCATAGTTGTCAATCAGACAGGTGTTTATTGAAAAAAGCGTTTTTGTTGACGTTTAAATGATTATCTATTCGAAAGCTGCGAATATATGCAAGGGATGAATGACCAAGGGGACACCAGGGGTGTAGTCTCTATGCATATTACGTTTTCTTGTATGCATTTCTTTTCCTATCTGTCGACTCAAATTTTTGGTCCTGCTGCTGTTCCAAGGTATCGAGACATGGTGGGTGGGCCTGTATCTTGGCATCTCGAGATTTTGGCTTGTCATTACATCACGGGAGTGGGATCTCCGTAGAGAATAGTGAATCCGGAGACCACCGGAATTCTCTGAGAATAAGAGGCTTAATTGACTACAGGTTTCGTCTTTAGCAAAGCAATATAAACATGGTATATGACAAGTTGTTTACCCTAAACATCATCAATGAGAGGCGCTACAAGGGTATGTTATTCTCTAAGGGACAAACACACTCATACAATGGAAATGGAATCTCGTGAAAGAGCGTAAGGCGTGAAAAGGGCACTACGAGGACGAGCTTAATCAACAGACTGAAGTGAGAATCAGTCGAAATGACGACGTTCTGCGGAAATTTGAGAGGTTATTGGAGTAGAATCAGATACAACACATCTACGCTGCACTCCGAATGACTTGCAGAGTGAACTTTCACTCTGAAAATTTTTGAAATTATTTCAGTTTAGCAGATCAGTTGTCCATCCTCCACTAATGAGATTTCAAGATTATTAAACCAAACCAATGTATTGAGTTAATGTTTTTCATTTTTCTCTCCTCCCCCTCCCTCTCTTTCTCTGTCTCTTTCTCTATCTTTCTCTCTCTCTTTCTCTCTCCCTCTCTTTCCTCTCGTTCTTTTCTTTCCATTTTTCCCCTTTGTGCAATAACAACTCGTCTACAATCACTACTTTATTCGTTCACCACCTCAATGGCAAATAAGTAATTATGATAATGTTTATATCTTCTGTCTCTTTCAATACAATTTCGAATCGTTAGACACATAAGTACAACATTCAATAGCTTAAACTTACAGCATTATCATTATCATTCCAGGAATACTTGAACACTGAAAAAAATACTATTTGAGGTATCTTTTTTTGTCCCTAAGGAGTTGAAATATTATAAGAGCTATCTTTCTCCCCATCATAGATTACGTCGATAGCGATCGATTTTTTCCTAAACCCTGTTTGGGGAGACATTGTTCCGTTTCCAGTGCAGACACTTTATTCGTATTTATTTTGTGACCTCTGAAGCGATTACGCATATTGAATTGAACAAAAAAAGAATTATTTTAATTCGATGAACTGTAATAATGCAGGGTTTTTCCGAGGAAATGATCACTATTTACATAATATACGGTAACCAAATTTCCTGGACTGCCCTTTGGACATAAGCAATTACTCTAAATGCCTTGTATTTTCGCAAAGGTCTAACCATTTTCTTATTTGATTACATTGTGCTTCTTCCGGCGATCTTTTCTAGTGTCATTCTAACCTACACAAATCCAGTTTGACAGGAACAAAGGATAGTTTTCTTAGGTAAAGGCTTTCCCTTCGACACTGAACCGCTTTGTCTGATAAGTTAAGCAGGTAAACTTATAATTGCCCAAGACTTCATAGCCCTCACCTGTGTTGGTATCCTTTCTCCTTGCTTTATATCGAAGCCCGACGTTTAATCTTCATAGACAACGGCGAAAATGCTTTGGATGTCCGGTTATTCGTTATGCATGGTTAAAGAACTCTTGGCAATCAAAAGCAGATGAAAGTAGGTGGAGTTGCCGCTGACCGGGCACAATTTAAAAAAAAAAGCTCCAAAATGTTTAGTTTTTCTGCTGACCAATCAAGACACGTCTTTAAAGCCGAGATGATCCTGTTTAGCTTGGAAAGACTGCGTAAAAACTGCTTTGTATTAACATCCCTGTCCTTTGCTTTGTATTAGCTGGTCTAAATGTCTTTGATAAACTGTCCATACTGAACCTTTACGTGTTGAGAACAAGATCAAGCCTCGCTTACTGTCTGCCTCTATTATTATGACTCGGTCTTCAGCTTTGCAATGCCTGATCTGCTTCACCTTATCCAAATTAACCAGGCCAATCACCTACCACTGCACTTTAAATGCACTAACTAGACGGCTGTTAGACCCAAATTAAGTTTGCTCCCACACCGGCCAACAATGTTCTGTGTGCATGTGGACGGCCCACGCACATTCCTGGCCTCTTACACGATTCACGTTGCAACCTGACGCCCTTTTGGGCTACACCTGTCCATCACAGAGGAGAGAAATAGAAGTCACATTTTGTTTCATTCTCAAAGGCCGGGATCACTTTTTACCACGTTATAATACGTACATAGATACAAGCCATGCATGCATGCATGCATGCATGCATCCATCCATCCATCCATCCATCCATCCATCCATCCATCCATCCATCCATC
>JBCEWB011021887.1:0-14933 GCA_039654565.1 Peronia peronii | reverse complement strand
GGGGGGGAGAAAGAGAGAGAGAGGAAAAGAAAGAGAGGGGGAAACAGACGTGAGCAAAAGGATGGCAGGAGAAAAGAAAAAAGGAAGGAATGAAACATAAGAATAATGGAAGGAGGAGGGGGTGGGGGGTGGGAGGAAGGATAAAGAAAAAAAAAAAGAAAACGAAATAAAAGAATGACGGGAAAAAAAGAAGGTAAAAGAGGAGAAGACAGACCAGAAAGTGAGATACGCATTGTAATAAAACAGAGACAAGTGTCTCGAAAAGATAAAGGCCTTTTGTCATTTTGCCTCACAACACAAGGCTACATTCCTCTCCAGAAATGATGAACAAGATTCTCAGAACATTCCTTTTTCCCTTTCCAACTGTCAGCCGTAAAAGAAAACAACACAGGAATTACAAAAAGAATACGAAGAGAGGGGAGAGACAAGAAAAAACAACAAACAAAATCACTGGGGTAATCTGACATCAATAACGTCAGCAGTTTTCCAACTTAGTAACATGGGTTTCACAAAACTTAAACAACAACAACGAAACGAAACAAAACAAAAAGCTAACAAATCGAACAAACAAACAAATCAAAAATAGCGAAAAAGATTCAAGCCATTCAGGTAGCTTATCTCTGGACAGAAGTACATGTATTTATAAAGAAACAGAAGATACAAAAATGAAAGAAAAGACCGACTATTTTGGTTGGCCGGTTAGTGTCAAGGCTGTGTAGTCCATTATATACCAGGGCACTCCCGATCCAGTTTTCATTACGGAGGGGGGGGGGGGGCGTCCTGAAATCTGGATTTTGCTAAAAAAAAATTTGGGTTTTTGTTTTCTCTTATAAACCCTGCCTTTTCTGCGTATAAAAATGGTATCAAAGAGTGGATATGTCCATTCTAATGTGTTTGACCAATGGCCATTCAACGGCAGGGCTAGCCTACTGTCAACCAGGATTTGACTCCGTCTGGCTACTACATGCAGTCGAAGATCATCGCTATATGATTATATATAGGCATAAAAGTGCATAAGACACTTGATTATGACCTCTTCTAGCAATATCATGAACCCTAGTGCCAGGGATGGACACTGGATGACCACTATGAGGCGAAAAAAACTGCTGATCATGCAGATTATCAGTGTAAGCGCTCTGAAATGGATTTCCACGTCCTATAAATTGTGAACTTTTCCTTTCTTTCTGGTGCTTCAAAGCTCAATTGTGGACTATGCCATAGTTAAGGTCAAGACATTCTTGGTTTGGACAAAAAAAAAGATATAGGGGGCACATATAGGCTCTCAAGAACCCGGTATTTACTCTATGGGAGCCTTTATAATGATTTGGGGTGGGGGGGGGGGGGTAGGGAGCAAATTTCGAGAAAAGATACGCCCAGAAAGCCGAAAAACGGCAACAAGACACAGAAGTCATGGAGAGAGGGTTAGTACGTAAAAAAATGCTGTTCCGAGGCTGAAAGCCGAACAAAAAATTCTCCATGTCCATTTTTCGATGAACAAAAAAACTTCAAACGTGTTTTTCTAAAAACTCGGTTTTTTGACAGTTTTCTGCTATCTACTTTTTTGTTTCGAAACCGATTCTAACCAAATTTGGTATACATCATTTTTATAACAAGAATAAAAAACGTACGTATGCGCGACCCATTTGGTTGGTAAGTTTTAGAGAAACATGGGTTTTTATTATGAAAAAACGGCGAAATTTGATTTTTTGTTACATGGCATTTTCAAAAATTTCTAGAAATTTTTTTATTTCATACGGAGGGCTGAAAATATGTAACTTTTTAAATATTATGTCAAACCACCATATGTTCACCACGTTTTACCTATTTCTGTTGAAATTTGACGGAGGACATAGATTTTAAAATCGGTCAATTTAGAGATGCCAAATTCCAATATGGCGGCGTTACCATGGCAACCGTATAAAAAAGTCGATTTTTTTTCACTGTCTTCCTCTAATTTGAACATGAAGAATTCGATGAAAAAGGTTAAAACAATCTATCTTTAATAATAAAACAAAAATCCCCTCCAGGACGGACCCCCCCCCCCCTCTTAACCGCTGTTCTGTTGAACACTATCCTTTGTGTCTTTCTGTCTGTCTTCAACCATAGGGCATCTTAAACATTTAACGTTTTACTTGCCAAATGCAAAGATAAAAAGACGAAAATTGCATAAAACTGAAGTATCGTTATTAGAGTCCGCACTATTCTAAACTTTAAAGGTCAACTTTTCAGAGCTTATATATATATATATATATATGCCTCGATATATATGCCTCGGAATCAGTTATACCATATATATATATGCCTCGATATATATGCCTCGGAATCAGTTATACAGCCCATTGTCTGCAGATACTGCAATGGGCCGTATTCACCAAACATGCGGAGATTCAGTAATGAAAGACATTGTACCGGCGGGGCAGGAAAGGACAGCCAAACCAGTTTTATATAATATGTATATATAATTGCTACTACGGCACCATATGTATGTGTGTCCTGATATCATGATAATGTAGGTGTTAGCAGAGCCGTTAAAGAGAGTGTGCGTGTCTGTTTGCAAATCACAATATTACGATTATGAGACGGGCAGATGACAAAGACAATGGGGTGGTGACATATTACATTCCATTTCTACGTAGGCGGACAACAGCAGCACGGAGTTTTGAAAAGCAGAAAAGAATAAAGTCGACTGATATTAAACTGATTTCTTTTTTGATTTTCCAGAAAAGAGATATAGGTCTTCTCTGCAGGTATAATGACCGTCAAAGAAGCGACATACATCCACGAGAATAGGCGAAAGTGAAACTTGCTGGCGGGGAAAAAAATATTAAACTGAACTAATAAATTTATTTTTTAAAATCCTGGCAAGGTTCTCTGAACATATTTACGTGAACAGAGACTTTGAAAATACTTACTTCATGATTTAACAGAATTTCACTCTAGAGAACAATGCGTTGAGGACAATGAGCATACCTGCTCAGCATCACGTGCCTGTTATTCACTAGCCGGAAGGCAGGCCTGACCTCAGGAAAATGTCCAGGGGAAGGGTTGATGGTGATTGTTCAAGACTCAGTTATTCTCTGCCTCAGTTTCGATAGCTGCTTAGGGCTTGCAATAAACAAACAAGTAATAGCCAGCACATAAACATCACATAAAATTCTATAAAAATGGATGTTTTGGGAAGATTTCCATATGAAACACACGGAACGAACCATTAGTCTAGGTCAGTTGCTACAGGTTCTTGAGGAAAAATCATTATTTCAGTTTGGGATAAGATAATGGTTAGAGTCAGGGTTATTTTGACAAACGCCATCATACAAAGGAGATCCCCTAAGAACCCTCGTTGGACTATTTGTTGCAAAAAGAAATCTTTCGCCAGAGGTCATCAGCAACTTCGGATACTTTCCGTCGTAAATCTTAATTCTTCAGCTCACCACTATGCTTTCCTCTGAGCACCAACACCCCCCCTCCCCCCATCCCCCTCCCCTGTGCTTTGCATGCGCACACACATAATTACTCTAAGTTACCCTCCAAACGTGCATGCATGCCACAGAACACCTGCACAATAAGGTCACAGGCTACCTGTGTTTTTTTTTTTTTTTCACTTGAAAAACGAACATGGACATTACAATGAAAGACCTGACTTGGCTCAGTAAACACTTGTTTCTCATTCTCTTCCCGGCAGATTTCAATTATCCAAACCTGTGATTCATCGCCGGTACCCTGTGCATGTAATCAATGCAGCATTTCGAGCTCTTGAACTGCAATTTTCGCCAAAATCAATAACAAAGGAAAACACATGGAGAAAAACAATAACAATAAAAGAAAACTCCACGAAACATGACAAATACAGGACGTTATGCCAAAGCAAAAGGTGAGCACAGTTAGTGATGCACGTAACATGATATAAAATCATTTAGAGTCATTCCATTTCGCATCTCTCTCGGGATTTGTTTAATTCAGTTTTCAGGATTTAGCTTTCCACAAATAACGGCTGAAACCCAGATCTAATGGGACATCATCCATTTTCACGGAGACTTTTAAACTGGCTACTAATTACAGCTTTAAATGATTTAGGGATATTTCCTCCGCTTCCTGCAGTATTTATATTACGGGTAGCCTGCACTTTGTAAAGGAATACGTTGCAGCTGAGTTTTCATAGATTTCAAAGTCGTAATGATGTCCAAAAAAGTAACTCGAAGGTAAAAACTGCACGCCTGAATTTTGTCACCTTTCCCACATAACTGTCATTGTTGAAAAGTCTTCGGCTGTTTTGGAAGTAAAAAATGCGCAGAGTTCGACAGTTGGATGGAGAGAGAGAGAGAGAGAGAGAGAGAGGGAGAGAGAGAGAGAGAGGGAGAGAGAGAAGTGGGAGGCTGCGATACGTTGCCAACATTTACTATTTTTCACTAGGGTAAGAAAGTTTACCTAAAGGAAAAGCCAGGTTCATAGTTCAGCTTTCTGACTTTCAATCTTACAAGTGGACACGAAATTAAAAAAAAAAAAATCATCGAGGGTCTGTGGATGTATATGCAGCGGTTGATGAATTTCAATTTGATGCTAGCTGTTATTGTGTGGGAAAAAAAACATTAATATAGTTCATATAAATATATTTTGTAGTGCCTTAGTTTACCTAAATAACAATTCGGTACAAAAATACACGATCATTTTAAAGAGTCGAGGTATTTCTATTTTCTTGTTGACAAATGCTTTCCTATCCATAATCATGCATAGCAAAGAGAAACAAAAAACAATCAAATCAGCTAATACGACCATTCCCTTAAAAAAACTCTAGGTTTTCTAAATCCAGATTGGCCACATCCAGACCTACGAATAAATAAACAAATAAATAAATACGTGAAGCTGACCGACGAAAAACAAAACATGTCTGAAATAAGACGTACAGTGAGAAACTAGTGAAAAAAAACTACAACGAGGAGAAGGCAGGTTCCTACATTTTACCGTTATTAAATCCAGTCTAGATAAAGAAAGGAAGCCATTTCTTCAAGTCCTGAGGACCACATTGCGAGAAATAAATCATAGAGAGTAAGAAATCAAGGATGGGGAGGAGTGCAGGTGAAAACAAACACTGAAAAAGGCAATGAAAAATCGACAGAAATCAAGGAAAGATGGAAAGAAATACGAAAAGGTTACAGAAAGAAACGAAACAATCCCAAACATGCAAGAAAATTAAAGAATTCACATGACGGAGAAGCAAACAAACCTGAGCGATTGTTTCGCCACGCCTTGCCAGTCTATTTCATACGGCAAACCTGAAGCCACCATCCTTTCACCCAACAGCAGCAACTATGCAAAATATGACAATTGCAAAACGGCTGAGAATCTCCCAAATGCAAAGTATTTCCTTTGATGTGGAATGTCAGAGATATTCCAGCCAGCCAAGGGGCTTGATCAAGGAGTCTGCACAATGCAGTCTTGCTTACTGAGACAACCTGCTATCTGCACAACTGTTAAATCGGAGCTTACGATTTTTTCTTTTCAAAAACTATATCATTAACCCTAAAGACCTCAGTTGGAGTGATCAGGTCAAAACTTCGGTCATTGTATTTAGCACTGAGATTCCATTGTACATCACAGCACACAACACAATGACAAGGTGCTGTATTCTGTCAGCTTGTTAAGGCATAAACTGCCATTCTCTAAAAATGAATTTTGATGTCATTTTAGAAAGCCGGCAACTTCTCCCGGCAATTTCACAGTTAACAGGCGTGACTTCCTACTTACCTTAGAGCCATGAACCATGAATATCTCTCAAAAAGAATAAGTCAGTTAGAAAACAATTCACAAGTCTTCATACATTTTTAGGTAAACAAAATAAAAATAATATACAAATAATCTGCGCAAACCATAAACTCCTTTCCCCCTTAAACCACAAACTGTTATAAAAGGGCTCCTATGCCTTAATTCATGTTCAGTGCTGCAAATTATGGAGCAAACCATGATGGTAGCAAAGTGTTATGATTAATTTGATATCATACTCGTTCATAAAAACAAGAGGGAGAACTAACTGACTGACTAACTAGCTAGCTAAGTAATTAGCTAGCTGATTAACTAACTAACTAACTAATTAACTAACTAATAACCAACTAACTAATTAAGATTAATGAATCAATTACTTTTAAAACATCAACACTGGTGTTTCAATCAACTCTTCGAGGCGAACCACGGGAGTAATCCACCTAAAGGCTAACCTACAGTGCTGGCTGATTCCCGCGATCACCCCCACCCAGACACCGGCCAGCCAGCCAAGTCGAGGTGTCAGCTAACGGTGTTGCTCTGTCCACTCAGCTGTGCATGCAGTCACGGCTTTAAATCTGGTCCCAGATCGCTGGCTCATTCATTAACCTGAGGATTAATTGTTCTATCACGGATCAACAGAATCGATCTCTCAATGAAAGCCTCGAAACTTTTTGCCTTCCTTTCTTCCTGCCCTGTCGGTCTTCGTTTACCCTTTCTTTCATTTTTGCCATGCTCTCTTGTTTTATATGCTAGTCGAGTAATGATTGATTTTTGGCTGCAGTCATCGACAGACTGAGGTTACGCATGTTTCATACGGTTCTACCACCGCAAACTATTATCGATCGGCCCATAAGGAGTGGCTACAGATTTGCGGTTTAAGTGCTTAAAGGATATCCCTAGTTTGATTACGCAAAAGTACTTGAGCTTCCCGGCTGGATTAACCTTAGAAGAGTGTCTATTGTTTCGGCTACAACATGACAAAGAGAGTGAGAAACAGACCAAACAACTAAACGATAGAGAGAGGGAGAGCAATCAGATACGCACAGAGAAAATATAAACTGTAAGAATATTAATATTACAATAGTCAAATGAATGAGATTCACTCATTACTGATAAATTTTCGTTGACTCTGAAAATAGCCATTCAGCTTGAGCAAACATTATTTCGCTACACAACTGCAGAGATAAATAGTTACTCCTCACTCGCTACACAACTGTAGAGGTAAATAGTTACTCCTCACTCGCTACACAGCTGCAGAGGTAAATAGTTACTCCTCACTTGAAGTAAGACGAGACCAAATTCTCAAGAATGCATTTTTCTAAGTCCACGAGCGAATGCAGCATTGCAGTAACAACAACCATAATAATAACAGCAACATGACTCAACTAAACAAGGATGTGAATTTATCCAGCAGTTCGAAATGTAAGGCCAGCAGGAATACGCCAGTTACACAGATGGAATAGAAGTAATATGATTATTTGCAAATCATGTTGCGTTATGGCTCCCTCAGTGTTGAAACATCATCGCAGGACAACGTCTTTAATATGTGAAAATAACGTTTCCCAGCAGTCAATACAACAATCCAGCTCAGTCTCGAACGTTAATGATGAATTTCAGTAATCGATTAGATAAACACGATGGACTCGGCTTTAGTCACGGTGACATTATTGCCCAAAGCCTAACCGCCGAAGCCGGCAGACAAGGATGCGCAAGTTACTGTAACTGAATGAGTTCCTTCTGAGTGTTTTCTCTATCATACATTACTGCTCACGGTGTGAACACTGTGGTGTTCAAGATGCTCACTGAAAGTCCTTTTTCTCTTTCATTTTCTTTCTCGCTCCTGTTCTTTCTCTCAGATCACATTTTCATGGGCTGAAGCAGAAATAGACCTACTAGCGCTAAATTTACTGCAACTATTTTTCCAATAAATATTGCAATTTATACCGCTCTCGCTACGGCTGGTGCTAATACCATCACCATCACTATGACAACTACTCCTGCTTCCACAATTATACCTATCACAGTTCATATTATAAATATCACTGACACAACTACGACGAAATAATGTTGTTGTTACAATCACAGCAATTACGACCAGTGTCTGATAAAACCAAGACAAAAAGAAATACAAAAATCTGTGACTCAGACTTTATCTACATATGAACTTGTTTAGCTATCTCTTTCTGGCGATCAATTTGTAAGTGCTGTTGTGCCTTAAAATTTGAATCTGCTATCAACAATATGGGTGTTTTGCTTTTGTTTCTTATTATTATTTTAATCAGATTCAAACTGCCTGACTCGGTATTTCGCAACACCAAAACAAATATCGATAGGCTTTTTGAACTAAAAAAAACTGATACTTAACTACGGTCGGGACACTAAAGGCACACATTCTCACATTTTCTTCAGGAGAAAAAGTCGAAGACGAGGGTTAACTTTTGGAAAATCTTCACTGAATTTCTTAAGTCACTTCCTGTTGACAGGCCTATAATATTCTTTACCAAGAATGGTGTAAATCAGGTATTTAACATTTAAAGCTGTTTATTAAACATTTAAAGCTGTTTATTAAATAGGCTTTTTTCTACAGAAAATGATTTATTTTATGTGTGTGTAAGTATGTGTGTGCGTATGGTGTGTATGTGTTTCCATTAACTGTGATAATATTACTTTATCAATCGTGAGGTTCAATATTGGACATACTGGGCATCAAGTTGTGCATCCCTGAGTTAATCTTGAGCTTCAGACGGTTAATTAGAATTGGACGTCTCATAAGGAAAAACTGCAAAATCAGCTTGCCCCAACTGTGACTTTCTAGTAAGAACCACACCTCATAGTCAGGCTGTTGCAAAACTAGCTTATTTCACCGGAGCATGAACTGTTAGTACATGCACAGTCCAACCAGCAAAAGGATCTCTTAAGCTGGCAGCTTTTTCATTACGCTGTCATGAACAATAAAAGTCATTGCACAGCTCTAATGCTATTGCTAATCTCTTCCTTGAAACATGTCATATTCTGCACATTCTGAAACCTGCAAAAACAATCGACACCCACATTTCAGCCGAGAATTTCCATTTCATTCTATCTATAGTGATCCATATCCAGTTCAATTTACAAGAATTTCTGGAAGATATCCGAGCCGCCTAAAAATTATGCCTTTTTGGGGGTTAATATTCATTCACCTCCAACAACTGCACACACTCACACACACACACACACAGACACAGACACATACACACACATATATACATACACATAGAGCAAAATAATCCTTGTCCTCTTCTTAGGGTCTAGGAAAACAAAGTTGGCGTATGGCACAAAGTTATAGTTGCCGAATGGTTGAGATATAAAATCAAACTCAAACGCCGTATCTCACGATGATTTCTACACGTTTCGAATCAGCCTTTCCGTATCCACCCGCAGACTTGCCACCAGGAAACAAATCATAGAAACGTTCCTGCAGTTACGAAATCAACCAAAAATAATGCTGACTCTCTAATAGTACTTACGTGACCCAGTAAAATCCAGGCATCCATGACTGAGCTCAGATTTAGAACAGATTACACGCTCAGACCAAAAAAAACGCCCAGAGAAGGAGGTCATATGCTCGTAGGCCTGGTGACCAAAGCAGAGAAATCAATTTCTGATAACCCTTACGTCAGTAAGCGATAAGATCAGCAGCTCATTACCAACCAAGCTCGTTAACTTCAAAGGTTAATATAGGTGATGGATGAAGTCAACGACTTGGGCTCGGCCACTTCACTCACACTCAGAACTGAACTACCTCCCACAGAATCCAAATAATTGGGTCAAGAGAGAGGAAACAGGAAAAAAAAGTGTCACAGTGTTCTTTCAATGGCGACATCAGATTTATAATCAATATGAGTATCCGTGTTTCCAAATCAGTAAAAGAAAAATACACACACACACGCCACACATACACATTCAGAGAGGCCAAAACAGACAATTTGGACACACACTGACAGACCGATAAGCAGATAAACAGGCAGACAAGTAGGTAGATAGGCAGATATAAACACATGCACACACTCACACACAGACTCAGACTCAGAACAAATGATCAGATTAATGACCCGTTCTGAATCTCTCCTCCATACGAGGCATAACCGCGTGGTCAATGACATGGGATCGTAGACAAAAACATACAATACTCTCGATAAAAATGGACGATATCACTCAGTCTTTCTCCTTGCTCTGACTACCATTATTGTTACACTATAAGCTTTACATCAACGATCCATGTCGTGCGATTTTCGCCATAACACAGTGTATTCTGCAATATACAATCAGGGACTATATTGTCTCTAGCATGTCTGTAACGGCACACAATGTTTAAGGACTGTTGATCACCACCACGTGAGAACTGAGAGGGAAGGAGAGATGGAAACAAAACGAAAAAAAATAAAAAAGAAGGAATAAATGAAGGAGGGAAATAAAGAGGACAGCGGAACGGAAGGAAAGAAGGAAGGCAGGAAGAAGTATAAAGGAAAATTGAAAAGGAAGAATAACGGGAGAAATGAAAAACAGCTGAGGGAATGAAAACGGAGGAAGGAAGAAAGAAGAGAGGTGGAGAAGAAGGAAGGACGGTAAGAAGGACGTCAAGAAGGATGGAAGGAAATCAAATTAATAATCATTGGCTAGATCAACTGATATGTTGATCCCAGTCGGAAACTGAAACCCGCAGAGACTATACTACCAACAAAATGGGACTTCCATTATCCAGGTTTATCTTTCACCTCCTGTCTGTCTCTATCATTCCCCTTTTTCCACCTCTCCCTCCTCCCCCCCCCCCCCCCTTTAAAAATCTGGGCCTATTTTTGCGGACTATCACTATGATTACGATGTATCCAAAACCAGTCTCATTTCTCACTTCCCTCCCTCTCCCTCGCTCTTACCTCCATCTCCCCGTTCCATCCTCTGGTCCCCTCTCCCAAAATCAAATCGATATTTATTTACCACCGATTAATCTGGATGTATATTTGTGAGCTATCATTATCTGTTCAAACCGCAGTGTTATTCCCTCTTCCCCTTAATCATCTTCCACCCCACCCCCACCCTTTTCCGTATCCCAAACCAATATATATTTACTCCCCCTTCCCTCTCCCCAATCTTCACGACCCATCCATCCAATCTTAGCCTATTTTGAGTTCCATCATTATACCCTAAGGTCTTTGATTATAATTATTGTATCCAAACACCACGGACCAGTGTCATTCTCCACCACCCCCCCCCCCCTCTTTTTTTCACGACCTTGAACTTCTCCCTTCCCTAAAACCTTATAATTTATACCAAATCTCCCCAAACCCGGCTCAAAATCCAGGGTCGTTGCTGTCACGATCAGCTGTGACCATCCCCATGATCACCCCACTAATTTACTGTTAACTTAAAAAAAAAAAAAAAACCAACCTGAACCTCCGACACCAAGTGTTTGCTGCTTTGATGTTGACAATGTAAATGGTAGCTATTGAATCAACACCACCATAAACGGGGTGTTTGTTATATTTATAAGCAAATCGGCAACATTACAGAAGTTCATTTTTATCATCAGCGATATGCTTATCAGGCTAGGCAACAGTACGTTCTCCTTGAGTATGCTTTGTTCTGATATTTGTGATAATTTAGTCTTTTTGCATGCGCGGATAGACATAACAATATAACTAGTATGTCTATGCATGCCCATGAATGAATGCTAGTTTGTACTATGCCTGGAAATTTCTTTTGACAGCAAATAACGTTATATTTTGTTCTATGTCATCTTATCGTAACTTATCTCATCTTTTTCTTATCCTACCTCATCTTCTGTTATCTTAGCTAATCTTGTAGGTTTAGTCAATGATGGACAGAATAAATTCCATGTCTTTACTTTCTTCTTTTGTTCCCATTTTGGCCTCCTCTTTCTATAACAACAACGAAAAATTACTTTCTTCTTTTGTTTCATTTTGGCCTTCTCTCTCTATAACAACAATGACAATTTGATGGAAAGACTGCATCATTAATATCTAGTGTTAATCAAACTCGACGTATAAGGATCGACTAAATAAAAAGGCGCAGTTGGGCAAGTCAGGGGACTACGCTTTTCTTTACCTTGGTAAAAAGGGAATACTCATATTAAATACCCACAGTTGCGGTAGCAAAAGGTACTTCACTCTTAGTCAATGCTAAATGCCCCCATATTAATCAAGAGGGAGACATTGTTCTCTCTCGTTCAAAATAAAGAAAAATCGCAGAACAGCTCTGCCTGACATCAATGTAATCTCACAATATTACATCGTTATCATTATCTTTTTCACCATCATCAACATCATCATCATCGTCATTATTATCATTTGACACAAATGTCTTAATATTGAAGACGGACTGTCTACCGGCAACGAACTCAATATTCAAATAATAATAATAGTAATACCAATAATTTAAAATAATAATCTGTAGAATTCTATGATTTAAAAAAAACTGAAAGTGATGTTACTGGCTAAATTGTCAACCTTTTGGTTCTTCGTCACAGCAACAATCATCATGGCAAAATCGCCGTCTTCACCATCATCATCATCATTACCATCACCATCATCATCATTTTATAAAAAATGTCTTAAAATCTGAGACGACTCTCTACCGGCAACTAATCAAATATATTTATAAAAGCAAAAAACTATATTGAAGAACTTGATAATGAACAAATTGATATCACCATTATCATTATCATCATCATCATCATCATCATAGTCATCACCATCATCATCATACCGCCATCAGCCCTTAACCCTGCCTGAAATCATCACAGTGCCACTAACAAATTGTGCCATGCGATGTATCTTGGACGGTTAGACCAGGCAGACTTCATCTCTCTCTAGGCAGACACATTAAGTTTAAGTTTTCATTCTCCAATATGAGTTGCCAACCACGGCTTCTAAGCCATCATAATAAATTTATATATAAATACTACGGCTGCGCAAATAGATTTGCTGGTTCTTGACGTGGCTTCCGATTAGTGAGCAATCTAATGAAAGTATGTTATAGTGAGTGGATCTCAAGTTCAAACACTTGACTCTGCTTTAAAAATGCCACGCTGAGCAATAAAAACACACTAAGCAATAAAACACAGGAACCGCAAACGCTCTGTCAACGTCACTTAAAGAACAGAAAAATTCCAAAAGTAAATAGCTGTTGTAGCAATTATGATAATATTAAAAGCCATAAAATTGTTGCTTATCGTAGTGAATACGACAACACAGAATTACATCATAAATCAAATATGTACCATGATTAAGACAAGAAGAAAAAAAAAACTCCGAAGGACTTCTGTCCAATGGCGAATGAAGAATTCCCACGACAATTATGTACACAAATGCCAAGAAAATAAAGTACTATAAAAAAAAAAAAGAGACAAGAAAGAAGTACTGTTAGCAATACTGCAAATAAATTCTAGCATTTGAAGATAGCAGAATGAAAAAAAAACTCGGTTTTGAGAAAAATGTACATCGAAAGGAGAAACGTTTTTATCTTTGTTTTCGGTGATTATAAGCCGTTCTATTTACTCTAGTTTTATGGCGTTTGGATGCGTCTACTTTTAATTTTTACCATTAATGGTGAAAGGAGCTTGTGGAGGGAGGATGTTTAACAAGAACAACTAAATATATTTCTTGCTAAAGCAAAAACACAGAGTAAAAACAACGACTTCATAGTACTCGTAATTTAATTCGATGTCTACATATTTTGAGCATATGACATAGACTATCTTTCTAATGAGTCCATATCATTTGAATGCATAGAATATCGGCTGAAGAGCTAATACAGAATCGCTGTGTGATAGTGTGACTTTATTATGACTTGAACTTGTGACACTCCAAAATTTTGGTCCTTAAAAAGGAAATATCAGAAATACAGACGCACTTTTTATTAAAGGAAAGGTCATTTGATTCAACGGCATACAAAGAGGCCCAGAGAAACAAATAGAGAAAAAACGCAGATAATACATTCATATACAAAGCGTTTACTATGCAGCTCGCACGGTAATGATGAATGATTAATGTCCTGCCACAACCCGACAGAACCACTGTACGCATACATACGGTGTATATATATATACGTACGCTTAGAAGACAATGGTAAGTTTATGACCCCATGGCCGTATAATTACGGGCAGACATAACACCATGTATAACATTTCAGAATGTAGATGGATAAAGTACTCATGTAGCTCATGCACAAATTATGTGCAGTTGATTACTTGACTGTGCCTAGGCTTTTCGTAGACCCTTCCATAGAGGCTATCTCGGCTGATTCTTTGTTTGGGTAACTGTCGTCATTTCTAAAAAGTGACTTTGGTTTTCAGTCTCCCATGCAGGTCATTCAAAGCCTGTTAAATAAATTTAATACTGCAGGGTGCAAAACTTCGGAATTTTTTATAAATTTATCTCTCCTTCCTCCTCCCCCTCGCCCCCCCCCCCAACCTATTTCGCACTCTTTCTCTGTTCCTGGAAATGGGACATGAGTATGTGGGGGTAGTCGACACAAGTATTTGAATTGTCAAATAGTGGCTAGCAACGAATAGTTCTGAAGGTATCGACACTTTTTCCCCCATTTTTCGACACCATGAACTAAAAAAAAAAAAAATAATAATTAAAAAAAAAAATTCTTCACTGATTTATTGCATTTTTCGATTCTGCAATGTACTTTATTGTGTCACGGCGATGATTAAAGCTGATGTACAGGGTCAAAATCACTAGATCTACTGTAAGACAGCTTTGGTCATCTTGTGATAGAAAATATTTTGTCTGCAACGTCAGTTGTGTGCTCTTTTTCATACATTGGTCCACACATTTGGAACATGATACCAACAAAAGATTTGAAAGAATCTGTACCATTATCCGCTATTAAGGCCAACTGAAACACAATCTATTCCAATATACTTTTTGAGACCTTGTGGTTTTATTTCTGGTCAATATAGGAATATTTTTGGACTCTGTAGGAATATGTTTGTCTTCTCCTGTATTATTTTATTAGTCGAAATAGTCCTGATTAGTCTACTAATTCGTAAGAAACAATAGGTATTTCTGCATTTTACGGCCATTTGCTAGCCTGCGTCACACACACACACACACACACACACACACACACACACACACACACACACACACACACACACACACACACACACA
>JBCEWB011021776.1:0-14933 GCA_039654565.1 Peronia peronii | reverse complement strand
GCAAAACATCAAATTGCTCTCGGAAATGGGTATAAAAATCAATGCCAAAAACAAAATCGGGAATTTGGGGCTAAAATTATAGGCTACTACAGACACTTCCTTTTTCTTTTAATAACTATTGTATTCTGATTTTTCATATAAGCTTATCATATATCATAATGAACAAATTATGTAAGCTTTAAACTGATTACAAGTTGATTCAAAAGTCGGAGGGGGGAAATGACAATAAGTCCGAATAGACCTGAGGGCTAGCTGGACTGAAGTCCGGCTAGACACTTCGAAAATATTAATGTATAATTCATGCATTTTTTTGTTCTTCCTCTTTATCAGTTGAGGTTATCAAGAGGCGATGGCAAAATCTAAGAGGTTCATATAGCAAGAACCTAGCGGCCTAACATCAGCCAAGTGGATCTGGGGCCAAAAGTGTCCCAAAATTTTATTTATTTGACCAAATGAGCTTCTTCGCTTCACATAGTTATGGTCCATGCTCCTGTGCATGGAAACTATGGCGTGCAGAGGCCGATAGCACAGGAAAGTCGGGAGTTTGCGGTAGAAGATGATACTAGCGGCCACCAAGAGGTTGAACCTTCAATCTCCTCCACCCCATCACCCTCCTCTACCTCTGCCTCAGCCCCCACCTCTTCGATCACCCACAGCAGCCAGCCACAGTAAGAAACGTCCCCGAGTGGAACTCTCGCCAGGCTGGGAGGAAGCTGCAACAGCCAAAGCAGGAGACTCCAGAAATGGACTTTTTTAAGGGTCTAGCTCCCATGGTGCGGGATTTGTCAGAAATGTCACCCCGCAAAAGGCGGCTGTTTTATGCAGAGGTGACGAATCTTTTGGTCAGAAGACTAAAGAAGAGCAGGACCAAGGAGACTTGCTCAATGTTTAAATGTCATTATTAAACTGTGGTTGTGAATTTGTTTTCAATATCTTTCTTATGTGAAACTGTGAATGGGTGTGTGTGTGATACAGTTCAGCTGCAGGTATAATATACAGTAATTACATGTATACTGTAGGGCCTACTGTCTTTCATGTCTGAGTTTCTTCAAAACATAAGTACATGTATTATTATTATTATTGTCAGTTTTTAAAAATTATAATATATATGCAGGCCTATATCATGATATGTACATCGAGCCAGTAGGCCTAATAGTATTCTCAACTACCCATAAAGACATCATAGTATTCATAGACTGTATTTTGTTTAAATTAGATCACTTATGGAAAACTGGTCACAAGACATCAGCAAACATTTATGCATGCGACAACATAAACAAGATTTTGTCATATTACAAAGACTAGCTTTCATATCAACCAAAGGTGACAAAAGGAAAAAAAAATGCAGCAGATCCTTGTCATGAGTTTCTTCTTTGTCATTATTTTCTTCTTCTTAGTTTTACTCTCTCTTCTTCTTCCTCCTCCTCCTCTTTTTCCCTGCAGTCTCTCCCCCTCTCTCTCTCTCTGTGTGAATGTGTGTCTGTGTGACGTGTAATCCCAGTTTTAAGAAGATAGTGGACAACAACATCAAAAACACACACACACACATTATACATGTAACATACCTCAGGGTGACAAGTAGCCTACATGTAATCTCTCTCGGGGTGATATGATTTTCCTGTAATTTGTACATGTAGGCCTATTTTGTCGACGAATTTCGTCAAGACAGTACATGTATTCAGTAGCTCCTCAAAAGTTCCCCTTGTCATCCTCGTGTAATTAAAGGAATTTCTCCTCGTCATCACACATTTGAGGGTAGAGCCTTGACAAAATACATGTACCTCTTGATTCACGTTATGCATGAATTGGGTGAACCCATGTTCTTCGTTTTTTCTTCATGTGTGCTTTCTTAAGAAGTAACAACATTATTACTACTGTCGGCTGATCTTCATCGAATGACATACCAATGTAATTGAACAACAGGGGCTGCTCACAAAAGAAATCAGATGACGTACACAATGAAGACAATCAAATGAGATCAGACACACAGAGTCACACACTACACGCACCAGCCGATTGAACAGACATGGTGCCGCGCCATCCCACTAGCCCCGGGCCATCCCCAGTACACCGCCAGCTCTGGTCTGTTACTCTGTTCACGCCCTAATGCAGGTGAATTTCCTAATTTAGTGAGAAAATGACCAATCACTTTTTTTTTATCAACCGTCATAGTGATAGTCACACATGTATTGGTGATGAATTCATTTCCTCCATTTAATCCAAGCCATGTTGCTAAATAACAATTGTTGGATTTCTGCTCATACATTTCAAAAAATTAATTTACATACATAAATGAAATACATAAACGTGTATGTACATGTACATTTTCAAAAGGGCATAAAGGGTTTGTGAATTCACAAAAAAAGAAAAAAATTGTCCTAATAATACACTGTAATTCACTTGTCACCTCAGTACACCTGACTTCATTGCATCGCATCTCATATTTACCTTAATGTGTTTTCGCGTGTGTATAATAAAATAATACAGTACATACATGTACATGTACTTAATTTAATGGGATACAGATACAGCATATATGCACGTTTTTTAGTGTATAGTAATTAGTATAGTATACATTACTTTGTGTTGTATAGTTCTTTGTGTATCCTACATGATGTACATGCATGTGTATTGTCTTCTCTTGTTTCATCTCTGTTGTAGCTGGAGAAGCAGGACATTTTGAATTACAATGTACATAATATTAATATAATTTAATATGCACATAATACAAATGTATAACTAAATAACACTTCCTTTGTTTCAGTTTTAATAGCAACTTTTTTTTTTCCCCAGGAAACTTTGCTTTTGGGAGAGATTATCTACTCACTACAAGTGTGTAATATGAACATGGTGAACCACATAAAAATTGCAGAGTTGAGGGACATTTGTGACACAGCAAGTACATGTACTACATTATGTATTTGTATATTTACAATTCAAAAGTATATTTTTTTTAAAAATGAAATAATGGGTCAATGTCTTATCAAGCATTTTTCAAAGAAGTAGCTTACTCATAAAATACTCCTTAAAGCTCCTCCACCAAAAATATTTGAATGCAAAATTTAACTGAAGGTCCAAGTCTTTAATTAAAATCCCATCAAATCACAATGCATTCAAAAGTATATTCATATTTTTGTTAAAGCCATTTAAGAGGGAAAGCAAATAATAGGTGAGAGAAATTGTTGCACAACATTTTCTGCTACAATAATGAACAGTTAGTAAAGTTACTAAAGATTTTGGGACAGTTTTTACATACTGAACATGTACGGTACATGCACATGTACAGTGTATTTGGAATCCTCTAATGTTAAGTGTGTACATGTATTTTTCAATTTTTGATACATTACTTTGTACATTTAGAAATTTGATTTGAGGATCATCTTTATCAGTGTGCATAATTTTTTAGATCTTTATCTCAGCTTATTTCCAATACATGTATACTGTATGTGCCGCGGCATGGGAAAAAAGCACTCAAATTGCGCTTGTGGGTTCCAAGCTGTGGGCAAAAATACAGTTTGATCTAATTTGGGGCCATATTTTGAAAACTTGAATTTTGGTATTAAACCGCAGCTTCCTACTTCTAACAAATTTATTATGTAGGCCTACAATCAACATGTATATCTTTGTATTGGTTAATGCTAACCTTGTTTGAAGCTTAAGTCTTTTTGGGTCCCAAGCAGTTGATTATAAAGGGACTACTATATTTTTAAACAGCACTTTCTATAAATTCTAATTCACATACCACATGTATTGAAATGCACTCCTAAAATTTGATGGAACCTCGAATTAATCAACCACTCGAATGTGCATGTATAAGTTTACTGAAATGTAACATTTTACATGTATTATTTTTACTATAGTTTTCCTAAAATTGAAATGTAATCTTACAACTAATGTTGCAGCCCTATGCATATAGAAACTGAGATTAAAAATACAGGGATATGCAACTACCTCATTTCATTCGAAGTCTTAATTTCTCTCTCAGCCCATTTTCATTCATCTCGCACAAACTAATAACGAGTATGATATGTAATAAATTACAACATTCTTTATTTATTTTGTAGCAACGGCAGATGATGCTGGTGCTGCAGCCTTGTTGCGGGGCTTGGGTACAGTTCCTTCACGAAAGCCATTCCTGCAAAATGAAAAAAGGCAAAATTACATTAAAAACCACATGAATTGTACATGCATGTACATGTATTAAACTTAATGAGGTATTTCAAGGCTCAAAGATAGATATGTTTATACTGTACATGTACTCTAGCAACATTGATGCAATGTTTTTAAGTAATTTTAAATTATATTTCTGCCTAAAATGCATGTTAACACAAACATATGAAATGTATTTTTCTTAGACCTAACGATGAAGAAAATGAAACAACTATAGTATGATCCTAGAATAACTTTGTAGCACAAAATACATTCTATCACCTAATTTGCTTCTTACCAAATTATGTCAACTGTTATTTCAACTTAAAGCAGACTAAAATCATAAGAAAATTACTCTTTCTTGTGTCATCGTTACATCCAAAAAATACTGGACATCTACATGTCACGGCCACCTATGGCAACAACCATGAATTGAACTATCTTTTCCTTCTAAGATAGAAGGCCTATAATCTTAAGGTATACCGATTTAGTATGTTTGCAGATCTATTTAAGGCTGTTAAAAAATTGCCCTACGTGTGACAGTCTTAAGGTCCACCTTTTGAGAATGGCTCACTTCTGGATACTCATCATTCCTTCAAGAATTGCCTGCCTACCACACATAGAGGACGCACACAAATCAGTGCTAGAGCATCAATCCTCTATCATTTGACCTATCTCAAAATACCTCATTATGATTTAATAACAAAGCACGAACTCAATCATCTTAATCTGCATGCGCTATATTCATCATCACCAAATACTCCATTACATTCATGATTCAAGACTAGCAATCCTTTGTTGTTCAAAGGCATTTGAAACACTTTTTTTTTGTGGACGAAGTCATGCTCTCCAGACAGTTTGATCCCAAATGGAAATAAAATTTGGTTGAGCTAAACAAGATGTGAGCTTACAGATATGACATATGGAAGAAATTAATTATCTCCCTCTAATGCCCAGTGCCCTCTTTGTCCCACGTGAGATCACGACAATGTCACACTCGACATTTGCTGTTGTGAATAATCATGGAAAAGTTTTTCATCCTTCACATTACGACAACGCCTGTTATTTTCACTTCATCTTCAACAAACGAAAGTACAAAACCAAATAACTGCCTTGAGCAATGCATTGCAGGCACACACCAAAAGCTGTACAGCTCTCATAATGCATATAGGCCCACGAATGAACTGACCTTCATGCAATTGTGTGCACAACACTGAACAGGTGGTGCGTCTTGAATCCATGAATGTGATGAGTTTATTACATTGTCCAATGGTCTACCGATCTTCCAAGTCCTTCATGTAGTGTGAAGGTCTCAGCCACCCCCTTCCTCCCTTTAACCACCCCACCCCAGTTATTGACCACCATCTAATATACCATAAGGTCAAGACTCCAGTCCCATTTGCTGTCTTTTGTGGTGAATGAAGAGAACTTCATATTCAGAAGATGGAATGCTACTACAATGCAATCCTGCTATAATGACATGACAGATACTACTTTTAATGATGTCGATATAACAAACAAGAAGGACTACTCAGGCAAGCAAAATACAGCATCATGTGACTTGACTAAAGATTCCACAGCACAATTACATACAGCTCTGCAAATACAAAGCCCAAGCACATATTAACCTTTATAACCAATCCTGTTTTAAGTGGCATCAGCAACAGTGGGCCTAGCAATTAGTCCTGTTGGACACCCACTTTTGAAACAAAGCCTAGATGTGGCATCATAGTACGTTTTTCTCCTACAGAGCTCCACTAAAAGTTTTTTGAGGAATAGATGAATGAATGGAATCCCGAAGTCACTGTCACAAATACATAGCCAAATTTGCAAAATATATAAGGATTTTTTTTTTTCATGAGTGACAAGAAAGAAAATTATATTTATGGAATGCAAAAAGTATCATGATCGAAGTCTGCATACGGCTGCTGAGTCCAGCGTGCTGTCATGCTTGGTTATCTAACAACGTGACAATATGGTGACAGGAATAAAAATTTTGATGCATAAATACACATCATATGTGACATCTTTTTTATATAATGGCCTACTTTTCTGAAATCTATAAATCTGCAACAAAACCCTAAAAGGCTTATGGACTAAAAAACTACTGAATGTGTGTATCCATATGAAATTTGGCATACAACATTATTGCATAAAGATCTGAGTTTCTATTTACATAAAGCCGAAAAAAGTTTACTGTTTGATGATTTCCTAAAAAGGTGGTAATAAGTATACCAAATGGTACGTTTGAACGAATGAAGCTTTTCAAAACACCAAACATGTCTTCTTTGAATAACATTTAGTTTAATCATCCAAACTACCAACATCGCTGTGCCTGCATTTGCCAATTGCCATATGTTTTTGAGTCCCAGGGCAGTATTGGTTTGGTCTATATTTACAAAATCTCCCACAAAGGCTGTGGGTTCTCTTCTAGTAAGTGAAAAGGGCGTGGCACTGTCTGAAGTATAGCGCTGCCAACCTTCAGAAATTCAAATCAGTAGTTTTATCAATAGTCTAGCTCAATTTTCAGTAGTCATCCGTTCGACCCGAAACAAAGCATTAATACAGTGGAACCTCGCTAGCACGATCATGGCTTAAAATGATCTTCCATTTAACACAACCTTCTCATGAAGTCTCGTCCAGTTTCAACCCTTCTTTAAACATACTAATTTATTTTCAATAACACGCTCGGGTTTACGTGTTCAACCCACATAGCACATTCGGTTCATTTGGACAATAACTGTTGTCAGTCATCCACATTAGACGCGTGCTATGAAAACATTAAAAAGTCCACTTTCTCACTAACCTGTGCGTTGTTGCTGCCAGTAGGTCTACTAGTAACTAAGCCTAATATTGGCCCACCCCTCTCACTCCCTTTCACACCCACGTGCAGTCAGTGTCATAATGTTTCGTTAACCTAGGCCTTCTTTGAGTGCACCTCTCATTCTCTTGTCTTCAATTTCAACCATGATTATGCCATGTAGCACAGTAGCCTACACACTACAACACACCACTGACCAGTGAAATCATCACGCACCGTGCATTATCACCTTTTCTGTCTCGCCATGCACCATGACTCACCAATTTTAGAAATTTTTCAAACTTTAAATTCTAATGGAAAAACAAGCTCTTAATAAGTATGCTTAACACATTTACCATTTTAATAATTACATGTATAATAAATGTGTGCTCTGTTTCATTTCAAATTTGTTCCTAAGCCTTTTTCCTCTTTCCAAAAATCAGCATGGGTTTCGACAAGAAAAATCATTGATCCCTGATAACATGCTCGCCCTGATAACACGTTCTTTTGAGTTTGGTCCCAAGGGTGGGCGTGTTATCAGGGTTCCGCTGTATAGAAAAAAGCACTTTTCACAATAAGGCTGGACAGCTTGTATGCTGACATTCTATTTAAAACATCATTACTATTAATGCAAATACATGTAGAGCTAAAGGAAGTGTAACAATAATACTTGGTTACCCATTTGTGCTCTATGTAAAACAAGCAGCAACATTCAGTTCTTAAAAAATACTGAGTCATTGCTGAGCAGCAAGTCTTCACTTCTCTCAACTGATGCCTGCTGAAATCTGTCGTTTGATGATATGCATAGATGCTGAGATAAATGATTCGGATCAACTTGCTCAGAAGATCCCTCGATGATTGCCTAGATCTAGGAATCAACAGCTCAAACGTATCATCAATACTATTACTAGATTTAAAGTCTAGATCTCTAAACTAAGATAGAGAAAAGCTAGATCTAGCCACGGCCATCATTTGTATCATTTGTTTTTGCCATAGGATCACTTGACTGAATATTGTCAGTTTTGAGGAGCTGACCACAATGAACTTCGTGTTCTAAAGCTGCTGAAAGATAGCCTGATCTGCCCACGCGACGACCATGCGCGGGATTATCCGTTTTTGCATTCATCATATGGGACTTGCATTGTGTTGAAAGGTCAGCAGCAGCCAGCTGACCAGCCAAAAATGAAGTAGGCGATGACCAGAAAGTCCGATTTCCAATTAAAGCCAGAAGTCTGACATCTCTGGTAAGTGACTGAAAAATCTCATTACAAAATTCACCGTATCACAGGCGCAGGCAGATTTCCACCAAACATACCCCCCCCCCCCCCAAAACAGGATTTCCCATATTTCCATTTTTAGCATCACATTTGATGGCAACTGTTTATGACGTATACACAAAAGTGTAAACAGGAAATGGGCCATCGGAGGAGGAGGGCACCCAATGATTGTACTGACCTTGAGGCGTGACCGTTGATATTGCCATCAACTTCATCTAGTAGATCTAATAGCCTAATTAGTATGGATCAGCCAGTTTTTGCAAACTTTTTAATTCCTATCTAATCAACTTTCACACTAGATTGTCATGTCAGAAATCCGTAGATTATCAATGATAACCGTAGTTCCGTAGCAGAGTTGAATTTTCCATAGAAATATGGAGAATCAGTATCAGTTGGCAGCTCTGGAACTAACATAGAATGCTTCTTTTATTTCATGAACTTCCATGGGAATGTGAATGATAAAAAGATTATCAGAGAGGGAAAAACAAGACCATATTTGCATTTCTTTCATGTGTTATTGTTCATATATATAAATGCAAACAGTATGTGATTTGTAAGATTGCACTTATTAGATGGTGTGTACCATGGGATCAGTTGCATCATCCAGACAAAACTTCATTATTCAAAATCCAGACTGTTTGTAACACCTACCTGAATCTCCTAAACACGATTTTAAGGTGCCTGAGTCGGCCTGTGCCTGTGGTCTTTCTTCTCTGGGCTTTCTTTGACCAATTGTCTGTAATAAACAAAAACAAAAAAATTGGGTCAACAATCTGCTACTCACATTAGGATATTATTATATAAATCAAAGAATATTATATGAAATTATACATTTTTGCAATTAAAATTTCGTTTCTGCACAAGGAATTACACCTTTCTCAATTTTAAATTGCAATGACACAGCATCCTGTAGAGCTATGAAAAGGATAGGCAAACATTTTCAGAGATTACTTTGCAGCAAGTCAAAAAAAAAAACCAACCAAAAAAAAAAAAAACCACGGATCAACCAATAATAATTCCAATAGCATTAGCGGTGAATGAAATAAAAAGGGCACACTCCTTGTGGGGGAGTGGGTGGGTCTTGAGGGTGATTTCTTCTGAATGCTTGAACTAGGGATTTTTGACCCATCAAATTTGGAATAAGCATGTCCAAACTGGAGGAAAAGAGGAAAAATGTATTCGTTTTGTATCCAGCTGCCATGACAATGCCACCATATTGGATTTTGTGTTTTGGAAAATAGTTATTTACCACATTTTTGTTTTTTTCACTAAATAATATTTCCTCAAAAAACGTGAAATTCAGAGACAAGAATGCATATTATTAAACCACATGTTAAGGAGAATATATACTCAAAATTTGAAACCACTTGGTTCAGAAACAATAAAGCCTTACAGACAAAATTGAAGAAAACGTATATGTTGAGAAAACCACGATATAAAATCATTCTACACAAGACTCTTAATGAATGGTGCCTTTTTTGGAGCATAAAGCAAATGATTCTGCCCCTATCCATTATTTTTTCTGGTATCAGAAGAGTTTAAAGTGTCTAAAAATAGCAAAACCCCAATTTTGATATTTTAGTCCCAAAACTTCTTTTTCAGGACCCGTATAATCACATGAATACCTAGAACTTTTAATGACTGCTTTGAAAGGGTAGTTTAATTATTTTGCCAGGTCACAGAATATCAGTTCAAAAATAATAAGTTTAGGAAAAAAGAAAATATGCTGTTTCTGATGACAGTTACATCTGAAAAAGATTTGCATGGATACAAAATGCATACAAACTGCTTTAGTGTGACAGATTTTCACCTGCATAATCACATATTAGGCGAACAATAATGAAGTTACAAAAAAAGCATCTGGCAGAAAAAGCTCATCCGATTTCAATGTGTGCTAATTTTACATTGTGTACATTTTCAAAGTCAACTCACACGACAGTTATCGCTCCATTCATTTGCTCTCTACAATCACTCCAATCTTTGTTGTTGTTTTTTTCAACCTTCAAGGCATTTTTCAAATTATGATCAGATGTCACAAATTTTCTGTTTATCACTTACAGTGCCTTTGACGAGGACTTGGATAGGCACACCTAGCACATCTTTTCTTCTGAATGTGGAACGCCCTATGCCCACACCTAGGACAAAAGGTGTGGGTCTTGTTGTGTCTCTTTCCAAAACTGGAGGTACCTTTGGTCTGAAACAAACAAAACAAAATTCATGAAATGTCCAACCATCTCAAACAAAAGATCAGATTATCACTGTAACCAGTTCACCTGCATATAAATATCAGCTTTCCAGATTTTCGCAGGGATCAAATCAAATTAAACAATGCTAACATTATAAATACGACTTCACATCATTCACACAATGAGAACAAAAAGAAAATATAACAAATTGCTACATTGTATAGAGGGAGTTCTTCAATCCCTTTGTAATATCATCAATAACCAAAACCCTGTGCCTTTAATCTCATGAAAGCATATTTACAGAAATATTTGTGTTATAAAGTTACAGAACAAAGCGTATTCCATTCATTGATCACTCTTTTCCAATATGGCTGAAAAAACCAGCTGTACAAGATCAAATGCATGACGACACTGTCTTCAGGAAGAACTTTCCTAAGGCAAGACTAAAATTAGAATGTTAGCTCCACTGAGGCATTTCAAGGTCACTCACATGACTGAGGGAACATGGCTCAAATGTGGTTTGTTTATATGTGAACATGTCTGAATGCTCATTATTTGTCAAGACCTGCTAAATATGCTCAGTGTACGCAAAGCAGCACTTGTTCTGAGTGTGGTCCCCGATTCTCTCTTCTTTCCCCTGGATGTGGGACACATATATCGACTACTACTCTCCAATTATCTACAGGCATGATTCCAGTTCAATTTAAGTCCATTAGCATGTACTGGCTTGCGCATTGGAAAGACGCCACATTGGGAGCATCCGTTTGCTGGGGGCTAAAGGAAGGCAGTTATATGTATGTATCTATAGGGATACAACAGATTTTTTATGCCTTGATGAATACAGATGATTATGTCTATCTCTAATCGACAGTAATTTGGGGTAGTAAGTAATGCTGTGACCATATGTGTCTGATCTACCACTGGATCCACCTCTGTTCGAAGTGTGGTCCTAGTCTGTTTCTACTATGGAAGTCGTGAAAATGGCACATATCGATTGCTGCATGAATATGCCTGCAAATTTAAGTCTGTTAGAATGTACCCCTACCCTACCGTAAAGCTAAACCTAACCCTAAAGTAAAGAGCGCAACACCAATAAATAATCAACCACAAATGTTTATTTGCCATTTGAAACACTCAGACAACACCAACACAGTCATAATCATATTGACAGTAATTAATCTACATCATTTAATTGGAATACAGTAATTGATATGTGCCATTTTCGCGACTTCCCGGGATCACACTTAGAAGGTAGTGCCCATTTTTGTCTATGTGTGCATGAGGTCAGTGACCACAGTGGCTCTGATCATCGATAGTGATCTTGATCGATAGCCAGTGGAGAATATCCACCATTTTTTAAAAATTTGTTAGTTACTGTAACTTACAGGTCGTATTTTTGGCATTCTATTTTGGGAAAATGTTGTTTGGTCATCCATATTGTCACTGATCACAATCAGCAGCAGGCAAAAAACCCCAAAACAATGCAAAAAAAATGTTTACGATGAAGAACTGGTTAGCTGAGAACCACTGGTCGAACATCGGCACAGTCGTGGCCAGACTCAGGCAATGGTGGTCGGACAGGGGCAAATTTGGTTTCATCGGCTAACATGGAATTTGACCTTTTTACGACAAGCTTTACGACATTCAGTCATATGCTATTCTTAATAGAGATGTTTCTGCGTCCTTTCCACAACTGGAAACGACAATAGTGACGCCCAAAGCAGGAAAGCGGCCATTTTGCGAAACCGCCTTAAGTGAGCAGAAACTGATAGGTCGACTCTAGATTCTACATCATTTAATTGGAATACACAGTAATCGATATTCGCGATTTCCGTAGATGAAACAGACCAGGATCACACTTAGAGGGTAGTGCCCAAAAATGGACGCTCTAAAGGGATAACAGGCCGGCGGGCGCGAAAAAATCATATATTTGCCACATGAGCAAACAAAAGTGAAAGTGATCGGACTGGGGGTGGTGGTCAGACACTGATAGGGTGACTCTAGGTTAATAATTGTCCATATGATCATGATTATGTTGGTGTATGAGCGTTTCAAAAGGCAAATAAACTTTTTTGGTTGATTATGTATTGGTGTTGTGCTCTTTACACATTAGGGTTAGAATTCGGATTAGGTTGAGGCACTACCTTCTTTCTGCGGTCTCGGTCTGTTTCTACTACGGCGACCCGCCACATATCGATTACCGCCTTCCAATTATACAGCGACATTGATATGATTGCTAATGTGTTTATTTGCACGACAAAATGATGTAGACTAACTACTTCAGTATGACTATGACTGTATTGGTGTTATCTGAGTGTTTCAAATGCCTAGTAAACTTTTTTGGTTGATTATTTATTGGTGTTGTGTTGTATAGTTTAGCATGTGACAATGTGATGTGACCGAGACGACAATTAATCAATAAATAAGTACTATACGTAAATGGCGTTGATCTAGCAGTATCGTAAAGCCACACTATTAAGCATGCTGAAAAAAACAAAGTAAAAAGAATACCAATACACTTGAATACATGCAGAACGCCCCCCGTCCATAATTATATAGTTGAGAAAGACAACGGAAGGAGACATTACGTCACATCTCTCACTTCTTAAAGTACATGTAGATTTATGTCTTTTGCAGGAAAAGGCAGCAAGATGTAGGAGAAAGCTGTAGGGCCTACTAAGCTTATGAATAAATATTTAACATATATTTCTATGTGAGTAGCCTATATATTGAGTGGGCCTATGTATGCTCAAAAGACGAACTAGCATATTCTGTTGTTTCCTGTCATGATTTAGCTTTTAGTACTCTAACCACACTAAGCTAGCCAAAGAGTTAAAAAAAGCATTTTGGCCCCTTTACATAGATGTAAAGTAGGAAAAACGAGTACGCACTGAAAAAATTTAACTGAAAAATTGTAATCACGCCCCTGGATAACTGGAAGGCCGTACTCGATAAATTTTCCACTTGGTAACAATCTTGTTATCAGCATGAACTGCAATAACAGCCTATCTGGTATACAGAATACATTCTAAATCAAATCGTCTTATGGGGAGGGGCGGGTCCTGAAATCGAGATTTTGGCTGAAAATATCGAATTTCCGATTACTTTTTTTTCTTCAAGCTAAACCGCTTTCTTTGAAGATTTTAGTCTATATGGTCAAATTCGCTTCTGACGATCAATTTGAACTGAAGCTATGAGGTCTTTACCCTAAATTTGGAAGTATTTCTCAGGAAAAAAAGCCAGGCACGAGATGGAGGCTCAAGAGGGAGGTCCAGTCTATCAAGTTGGAATGTTTTGAGGTAAAAGAAAAACATTTTGTCACAAGGAACTGGTTGAAAAACTTTGTCACAACTTTAGACGCGATTATCTTGAAACCTACTTTTTGAGCACACTTTTCCCAAAGGCTTTTTTATTTACCAAAAGATTTACTTGAAATTTGGTGTGAATCTTCCTGTATGTGTGTAAAATAATAAGTATCGGATTTGCAACATTTTGTTTACTTTTTGAGAAAATGTTATCGAAGTGCCAGAAAAAGTACCATCTTGCCATGTACAAATTTTAAAAAATCTATAGAAGAAAAACTATAGTAAATTTCCAAAAACTGATATTTAGCACTAATGAGGTTAGGGAATACAACATGTGTGCAAATTTTGAAACGATTTCATTGAAAAACACCGAAGCCTTCGGCTTTTGAAAATTAGCAATTTTTGGGGCCAGAAATCCAATATGGCGATGTTTCCATGGCAACCAACCATCCACACTTTTCCTCCTCTAATTTGGATATGCTGAATTTAAATATGATGCTTAAAAAAGCCTAAATTGAGTACTTCAGAAAATCACTTTCAGGACCTGCCCCTCCCCTTAAGTGATCAAGCATAATCATCGAAGTTAATATATTGTACTGGGACCGCAAACAGAAGGCAGAGCCTAGGTGGGGTTTGAGTAGGGTTAGATCTAGATTCTAATAGACAAATTTGCAAGCATAATCATGCAGTAATCGATGTGCCATTTTCGTAGTAGAAACAGACCGAGACCACATTTAGAGGGCAGTGAGCACTTCCTTTTCACTACGGTCGCGGTACAAATGGCATATATCGACACTGCGACTATTGCCCCAGCGATATACGTATCGATTACTGTAAAATGAACTAGACCAACCCCTGGCCCTAATCTGTTAGTGTTGGGACCCTCGGTTGTGCATACCGCCGAGGCAATAATCGCAGTAGCCTATCGATATATGCCATTTTAATCGGGACCGCAGTGAGAAGGTAGTGCCGAGCAGTGCCCAGCGATGGTTGTAATGATGTGATTATGGTTGGACCACAATTCTCAAGGGTGCTTACTGCCGGGTATCTCGGGCATTCAATATACGATTGTTGATTGTTATCGGTAATAGGGAAAAGACCTTCTCATTCATTTTTCAGTCCATATAATATGCACGATTATCCTAGGTTTTGACCAAATACAATCGAACAACCGTTAACTTATCGAAAACAAATATAATTTTTACATATATCAATC
>JBCEWB011021665.1:0-14936 GCA_039654565.1 Peronia peronii | reverse complement strand
GTATGTATGTATGTATGTATGTATGTATGTATGTATGTACGTATGTATGTATGTATGTATTTATGTATGTATGTATGCACGTATGTATATATATACTCAAGAAGATTTGCTATAACAACAAAAATAGTTCAGCTAAACATGAGTGATCTTACCTTGTTTATACACAATAAAGGGTTAACACAAATGAATGCAATCAGCCACAGACTCCAGAGTGGGATTCTGAACTTTCTCTTAAGAAAATATATTATTATTCACAGAAAAGACGTGCATGATTTTTTTTTTCATCATTTCCTGTTTCAGAGTCATATCTTTCAAAAGATAAACAAATAAATTAATAAATAAACACACAAGCTCAACACGGTTGGTTTCTTCCTCTGGGGGAAAAGGGCCACTTGCTTTAAAAAGATAAAAATTTAAATGAAGAGAAGGCGGAGATGCCTGTTATCCGAGCGAAAATTTCCAAATTTAAAATTTCTATCCACAGAAATTCTTCTCATCAAACTAAGCACACGCTTAAAAGCGGAAATCATCATACTCTCTTAGCATTGAAGGGCTACATAGAAAGTTATTAAAAAATCAAGAGAGAGTGAAAATAGGCGGTGGTTAGCATGTAAACCTCTAAACCTATATTCGATTCTGCTTTCGATGAGCCATTAAATAATGCAGTCAGTGAAGCAAGACAATGACTACTGTACGCAAACAAACATACACACATGCAATGAAAAAACGACTACTGCAATGGAAAATAAAAAACAATGTGACTTTTTTTTTTATGTGGTCCTTACCGTATTCAACTTAAACCAAAAAAATCGTTCTTATTTCGGCGCCATGAAATTTTACATCACATAGACATTTTGTGTGTGTGTGTGTGTGTGTGTGTTTGTTTAACCTCATTCACATTATTTCCCTCTTGGATTGTCCAACAACATTTCTTTCGTCCTCATGATTACATCTTTATAATCATCGGTGACTTTGGGAGGAGATCTCGTGCCAAGGAGATTTGAAATACAGAAATCAGAGCTTCTTAAAATGAAAACCCCATGCCGTGTGGTAAACATAATAATATACCAGTGCTCGCTGAGCACCTACAATTCAAGGCTGTTCCCGTAAATGAGTCATCGTCGCACTGATTTTTTTTTATTATTTAAATGATCGTTTCAGTTTCGAGGAGTCTGAAAGCTCACGAAGTTTACCATTCTTTAGCGACGATTTCAGTTTGAAATCTCTTCCATATTCAGTTTTCTCTCATTTCATTGGATAATGCAAACCATGATGGCTTGTTTTCGTCTTGAGTGGGAAGAGAAGCCCAGTATTTCGTCTCTAGTAGGCGTATGATTTGGCAAACACAAATCTAAGGTGCGGATGCTTTTCATAGCTGCGGCTATTTACTTTTCTACGTTTTTACATTTTCTGCTTGAGAAAATAGTTTGAAGTCAATATTACAACTAACAATTACTGGCGTCAGGTGCAGACAAAGAGACATACAGCGACACGGAATAATAAGGAGTTTGCCATGCGCTTCCAGCACGACGGAGTGGCGGGAAGAACGTAACCTGTGAACTCTGAAGCGCCACTTTCAGAATTCTGGGAGGGTACAGTGTGCAAATCTGAACGTCGTTTTACTTCTGAACCGTCGTTTTGCTAGCTTTCGTCGTTTGGAATCGACTTGCCACGGCGTTGATTTTGTGGAGAATTTTAAGATAAATCATTGTTTGTTTTTAAATTCCAATTTCATTCAAGTACAAGAGTAGCTAGGCATATATAAAAAAAATCGTTTGGAAGCTCTATGCTCTTTCAGTAGTGCAAATTACGCTGGTAACGATTTGTTTTTTCTTTTAGATCACACCCACGCTTAGCAGACAAGCTTGGCATAGGCCTACTGTGGTGGGTTGGTGCATTTCCTGCATCCAGCCACTCTTGTAGAAATGATCTCCTCAAGAGATCTAGATCTACTTTACTGATCAACAAAATTTAGAATTGTTGAGGATTTTTTCTCATACAATTATAATAGCATATTTCAGATAGATTGTGGCCAATTCGTAAAGCTGACTTAGACAGTGTAATGTCTTGTGTAAAATATAGGTCACACCCTTGCTCAGCAGATGATAGCAGCCTCTCGGTCTAACTGATGCTTAATCGGTAGAAATCTAATATATCGGTATGTTGGTGCAGTTCATGTAACAATAAGCCACACTTGTGCCTGTACATCCTTTCGGATAAATAAATAACTTTACATTTACACACTACGATGGAACCTGAGGTCTGGAATCTAGCTGTGACTTGATCTAGTCCAGATCTAGATCTAGATCTGAATTTAGATGAACCATTTACAATACATGAACGTTATGAACACGACCACATTGTAATTTAATGATCTGCCGATAAAAATTTCATGGCATCCCGTAACTATATTAGCAAATGCGCTCTGGGCTTGAATCTTGAACAACAACAAACAAAAAAAAAACCGCACAGCAGGATAGCACATCCATAGAGCTACATCCACGTCTTAGAGGCGGCTAAACACAAACTCCGCCAAGGCCGTTAACGTAAGGGAATCTATTTTTATACATTAGAAGAATGTCTAAAAATAGACTACCTTACGTTACCGTTACCGTTATGAGACAAAAGAAATCGCAAACTCCCTAATGACTGGAACATGCCGGACCCCTCTCCTTCCTTCTTTTCCCTATCCCCTTCCTTTTCCCCTGTTTTTGCCCTTCCCCTCTCGCTGCACACTTCCCACCCCCAGCCCATTCCCCTTTTACTTCTACAATATTGTATGCGTATCATAATGTGAACGGTATGCAGATGGTTCAGTTATACGCCACCTTCCAGTTCTGCCATCGCACTCCCATCCCCCGCCGTTTCTGGTCTCCTGTCTCGGCCCCATCTTTTGTATCTTTCATTCCTGATATTGATGGAAAAGAGAAGTTGTGGCGTCCTCACTCTAAGTCGGGATAAAAATAAAATATCAAGCCGCATTAATACTAGGCCTGTGCATGACCGATAATGTTCGTGACCGACGGTTAACGGTTAATCGACTCCCATGACGGTCGATGATCGATTATTCTATCGGTTAAATATTTCCTTCTTTGTCATGTGTGACGTCACATCGGTTATGGTTATCGGTTATGGCCTTGACCTTAGTCTATTGTGACCAGTAACAAGAAATGCCGCCACTCACAGTCAGCCTGAGTTTCGCTCACTTGACCTTTGACCGGGGGCTTAAACTGAGAAAAACTTGGGGTGTGAAACTCAATATTTCACAAATCTGACTCTACATATCGATCGGGCGTCGAATTCTAGTGCAGTTTGAAACCAAATATTATCCCATAACTCTCATTAGTTGTGATTTTAATTTGATTTTAAAAAAGTGGCAACCGTCTCACCCGTTTGCTTCGGTCTCACCAGTTACTAATTTGGATAGGACATACTATACCAAGTGTCAAACTATGACACCAACGGCAGAGCTTGTGGTGGGTGGGGATGGGCGAAAAATTTCCAGACATTCCTTGCTCAGCAATAATCTGTTTCATATGACTTTAGCTTTTTTTTGTTTTGTTTTCAAGATACCATGGTAATTTGGCAAATACACTTTGGTCTGTTTCAGTCGTTTATTCAAAGGAGTTTGCACGGGGGAGGGGGATTGAGTCAGGTACAAGGGGGGGGGGGGAGAGGGGGAGGACAAGTGTAAAACAAAATTGCGCCGGGCACTTCGAAGTCGACCACTCTAATGGTATTAGCTATAAAAGCGCCAGAAGAAACAGAATGCAACATTTCCACTATGATATGCATTCATAATCAAGAAATAACATTGAGACAAAAAATGGCAATATATGTATGAAACGAATATCGTGCTACCGTTTTGTAGCTATCTTAAACTTGATTAATATGCAAAGTATAAAAAGGTTGCGGCAAATCGTCCCATTGACACTACTAGGGTTAAACGGTGAATACAACTCAGCTCTTGGCGGATCAGTGACATTTCACGGAAGTTGACACGCGCGTAGTAGGGAAAGGAGGATGGGAAGGGTGACTCGCGTGCCGCCGAGGACGAATTGTTTAGCTATGATTATTTCATTCATGGTCGATCATGACCGACAGCGTAACCGATCATCGGTCATCATAATCGATTAATCGATTATGACTCCATGACCGATATGACCGATCATGCACAGGCCTAATTAACACAGAAGTCAGCTAGCGGGATTTTAAAAATGTTTTCTATTAAGTATTATATCTGTTATAAACTGTGATAATCAGATCTGCTGCATAAGGCTTTAGTTGAGGCACAAGGAAACAAAACGATGCGTCCTATATGTATTTATCAAATATGCAACATTGTCTGATTTATGCTTATTCAAATTACCTTCTTGCCCTTTTTTTTTAGGTAATTCTACAGGTAATTCATGGTTGCGTGTGCGTGTGTCTACCACGATAATAAAACATCACGTGGTTTCCCATTACCTTGGAGTATTTGTATTTTGCCCTAACCTCTAATTCCTGATTGTATCTTTGCTATTCCTCTCTCGCTGGCGCCGATTTCATGGCCGGTATATTAAATTTCATTGAAATCGGATTTTTTTTTCGGGGGGGGGGGGGGTCTTCGAATTTTGTTTTCCCCCCACACACACACATATTTCTGTCTTCCTTCTCTGGATGACAACCAAGGAATATTATATCCATCAATATGATTACAACAGAACCAATTCTTTAAAAAAAATATATATTGTTTATAAATGACATGTATACTTGTGGAATAAGTAGTCATTATTTTAGTTCTCGATGGAAACATGACGGCTAAACCAAAACCAAACAGATCTGGGTTCATTATCTTCACCAGACCTGAAAGGTTGCCACTTTCTCACACAAGGACAGAATAAACACCCTGCTTGCCATGCATACTGGTGGAGAGGAAACTTTTGGACACGGAAGACATCTTGCAAGGAGACGTGGAAACAAACTGACACAGCTAAAGACATAACAGCTAAAGAATGAAAAAGAAAGTTGTTCTGGCTTGAAATGATCTTTCGGATTAAAAAAAAAAAAGATTTTGAACAGAAATTGAATACAGTAACTGAAATGGCAAACAATAAGCTTCTGATTTCGACTATTTCATTATGAGAAATATATTACCCGACTTTAGGCTATTAATGTTGAAAATATCGCGTCAATAGTCCCTATGTTATAGCGTGCATCTCACACTGAGCAGAATTTGCTATAACCTAGATTTCACAACTACCATTACATCAATCACAGATTACTTTTTCTTGTGAGAGAGCCTTCTATAAAGTTGGTAATGTCTGCCATGCTGAGATTAGTTTTTCTCCTCTGTCATGAATACAAAATTTGCCACTCTGAACTTTAATAATTGACTGTCTAAATCAGGCCCAAACACATCTACCATACATAAATAATATACAGATGTATCATGGGGACAGTTTTATCTGAACCTTTAGTTTGAGATTTATGTATTCAAGACTAGGTCTCAAACATCAAATCTCTTCATTAATTGTATAGTTCAATGTATAGATGGGTATAGATTATCCATGTTGGGTCAACTTTCATACATCTGTTAATGCTGCACACTTTATTCGAAAATCTTGTCCTGATAGCGACTGCCATCAGAATTTATAGAAGTGCAGGAATTCGATTAATGCAAGCCTGCAGGACTCAGCAAACACAGAACAAGCGTTCCGGCCGAAGTGTGAAAATTATTCCATTACTTCCAGTATTTGTTTTTGTGAGCTGAATGGGCAGCAAAAGGCCTCCCAATAAAGGAAAAGAAATCTGGGCACGGTGACAAATCATAGGAATAAAGAACAAAACAAAACTCTAGTGATTGACGTAGGATGGAGACGTTTCCATGGAAATTGTGTGGAAGACTTTTCTCGTCGTACAAAACAAGTTTAATAGAAAAGAAAGAAAATTTAACAGCAGTTTTAGAGATGGAAGAACCGTTTGCTTGTTTGTTCATTTGTTTGTAAGTTTTCGATAAAGGAGAGAGAAATTTTAACATATTATCCTTTCCAAAAGATAGAAAATAAAATTGTCATGCAAAGGATACAGAAAGGAGCTAAAATGGTGGAGAACCAGAATCTGGAGCACTATTTCATACACTCATATACATAAACAAACACACAAATCACATTCATTCATATGTACACTATAATCATAACCTGTCCTATTTTAATTGTAATCTGATAATAATAATAATAATAATAGAATTAATAATAATAACAGCGATAATAAACAGCATATTTTAGGAGAAATAGGAAGGGAAAGATGGTGAGATGAAATCTAGTGTATAATTTTATTCTTTGTTTTAGGTAATTAAAAACTAATAATGACAAAGGTAATGAAAATGATAACAATAAAAGTAAGAATATATACCTGTAGTTTTGAATAATAATTATTGATTTCGTGTAATTTTTTTTTTATATGGCTATGCGACACACTAGGTTGTACAGTATTCCATTGCCATTGCCATTGTCCCCTCTCTGACAAAAAAAAATTCGACAGAATTCTTCTCAAAAGATTTAATATGCACGATTTCTTTCTACAATCAGTATGAATTAATAAGTTGCCAGAGTGTGTCATGAAACCAAACTAGATCTACTGTTATCTAATGCCCAAACTACCAAAGCAAGCAGTCAAACACAGTGCACAACAGAAGTTTGGTAATCATACTGTCCAGTTTATTCTCCTTCAACCTTCTGTAACAAGCCACAACTTAATCACTGGACACGAACCTAAACATCACATCGTGAACATAATTTTAAAGTATAGATTAGAGCGTATCCCTGGATGTTCATTCTCTCCTCGTTTATCCTTTTTTAACTGCGATATAGCAGTTTTTCTGCGGGCTTAATAAAAATCGTCACAGTGACAATGAGTTATTTAATCACTGACAAAAAGTCCCAAGACCATAAGTAAACAATAATCCTCTCTCATTCTCCAAAAAAAAAAAAGAAAGAAAATAAATAAATAAATAAAATGTTTTTTAAACATTTTTAAAAAAGGGGGCGCAAAAAAAAACGCAAACAAAATTTTCCCTTTTTGTGTAAATGGGATATTATAGAGCAAAAACGAGAGAATAATATTCTCTAGAACAATAGAATGCCTCCAAGCAGTAACAAAAGAATGCCGATGCTAAACTATTCTAATGCAGCTAAGATGCAAAGAAATGCAATTTTCAGGCGAAAAAAGGCAAAATAAAAACATATGAATATTGAATACGCACCATGCCCCGTAAATATCTAGATGAGCATGAGACTTAGATTTTTTGTATTCCCTGGGACAAAAATTAAAAAAGATTATATCATTACTGGGAAAACATAGATTTTACGAAGAGCGACAGAGAATTGAAGCCCTCTGCTTTTATTTTATTAATTTTTTTTTCTAGCCATCTAATTTCACTATCCTTAGCCACTTTCATGGCAATCCTGTCCGAGCGTTCCCGTTCACCATATCGAGAATGTCATACGAAACTGCCTCTGGTCGATTTGAGCCGAGTTTGAGATTTTGGGCACAGCAAAATCCATAATCTGGCATTGTCTTCAAGCGGTCGGTGAGAGGATGTGAAAAATTGATTGATAAACTAGAACAAAAAAATCAAACAACGTTTGGTCTTATCATGATTGAACCATATTCCTAGATAAGGATCAGTTTGTAATGATCTATATGTATTTTGGGAGCGGTAATTGGTCTTCAACCTGTCAAAGTTTAAAGGAAGTTAAATTTACTTAGTTTGAAGATAACCATTTGATGAATATGGTTATATGATATGTTGTACAAATTAATTCTGTTAGATCTTTCTAAAAAAAAAATAGCCGAAATTATATAACTATTTTTCTTTTCAGTTATTAAATAAGTTGTCATCACTTATTCCGATCAATTATGTGTAAGCGGAACTGTTTTCTATATTTCCTTTGAAGAAGCTCCTTTAAAGCTCAAGAAATTCCGACATTCTCCTTATGATTCGCATTTCTTATGAAAGGCAACATAGTTGTGGGGCAAACCACTGCTATATTTCCTTCTAAATATCCAGAACCTGTTATTTTATCTGTAGAGATAAAATTTTTGGGTAAATATCAAATAAATCCTTTTTAAAAAAGTACCATACAGGGTTGTCTCGGACATGAAGTATTGGTTTGATAGTCGAATCAGCAGAAGTTCTATTCGACATTTGACTTTCTCTCCGTCTTGGGCAAGTTTTCTGGTAAAAGCTATGATATTCACAAATGCAAAAAAAAAAAGTTAATGTGAAATTATTGTTTATTTGTTAGGTTTTGAAGGTGCCAGTATATGGAATAATATTTCTTTCTGTTTTTGGTTTCATAAACAAACATAAACGACGTGCGTTTTACCTACCTTTTTTTTTTGCTGGTTTATAAATCCCAGGGCTGAGTTAACATACTCCAATATCTGAATGTCCTCTGTGATGGAGCAGTTGGCTTTGATAATCCACAAAAATGCTCGTCCTTACTTCAGAAAATTGTTCACTCACATTTTAAATAACAATAAGAAAATTATGTCAAACACTCCTCTTTGGAGACCTTCATGAACAACTGAACTCAGTGTCTTTTTCACAGCACAAAAGTTTATGACTTACAAAATCTCCACAGTTTACGAGAACAATAAAGAACAAGTCCTGGCCAACATGACAACAGCAGTCTCAAACATGTTAATATTTAACACATTTTAAAAGAAAAAAAAAAAATGGAACAATATCTGCTGCATGTGACGGTTATGTTATTCGTATGGTTTCGCACAAATATTCAGTTCTCACGTTCTGCATAATACTTTTTTTTACTGACAGTTGAGCCGGGAGCGCGTGTGCACATTACTCAGCGCACTCGATCACGCGCGATCTCTGAATAGGAGGGCGAACGCTTTCGTCCTGCGCGCGCCCTCTCCTTGTTAGTGAGTGCAGGCACATCGCAGGCCAGCCATTCCGCAGGATGTGATGGTTAAACCGTTGGTATCAATAGAGCCAGCTTTGCCTTGTCCCTCATTGTTCAGAATGCAAGCATTAGAAATCCCTTCTCTATATTGTCAAAATATAAATGAAAATGCTTTTCACCTTCGTTTTCTCCCCGTAACTATTAGACCAATATCCAGCTTGAATAAAGTTTAATTGTTCCACTTATTCAGTTTCAATACTCACCCGTGCAATGATACGCAGAAATGAAACCAAAGCATTTACAGCATGTTTATTATAGAATGGTAATTTACTGATCACCAGATGAATGGTCCACACAACATATCGTTATTTTGACTGTATCTAACTGGTTAATATGCTAATTAATCTACATGTGGAGTTTAACTATTACTAACTCCTTATTATTTCTGCATGATTCATTAAAACCCATGCTGTCTCTAAGTTTCTTCAACTTACTCTTTGATATCACATGATCATAATATATATTATGTTCAAGATTTTTTTTTCTTTTCATCAGCAGTTTTACTGAACGTATTTTTCCCCCCGATGAACTAGAAGTACAAATACCATTACATTGGTAACATACCTGGAAATATAAGCCCTAGAAGATAGCGTGTCTATTAGAAATGTTGCAGTGTTCATGCCTGTTTTAGAAAAATATATATATATAAATACAAGAAAATTATTAAAAAATGATTTACACATGAAGAAATTACTTTGTCATTTAATGTTTTGAAATAAATGGGTATTAACAGAATAGAAATTAAGACAAAATTTCATGTTATACTCATAAGTGTCACCATTAAGACATTAGCTGACTACTAGATAAGATAAGTATTTCATATGAAAACAAGATTGCAATATAAAAGTATTCTGCCAGATTTCATCAAATTAATGCGATCATCTGGTCTTGCATGAAAATTTGCATTTTTGCTCCATGAACTGCCAAAAATAATTATTATAAATTTCCATTTATTTTCTGAAACTCATCCCGCCAATTTAGGCTATTTCCTATTTGAACACAATAAAATAAAAGGGTCTGTGTTTTCTGTATACAGGCTATTCCATCTCTAGAGGCCCAGCAGTTTGTTTCAATTAAAGAACAACATCAACAACAAAGGTAGCTCTCAGAGCAAGTGGCTGTGTGAAGTCATTTAGCTTTTCACTAACCATTCAAGCGTTACAGGAAACACCGGTAACCACCAATCTACTTTTGAAAACCCAAAGGAACTAATGAAAACCAGATGGCCCAGACACTGATGATTTTTGACGCTCTCTATTTGTTTTATGACACAATAGTCGTGAGCAACTCTGTACCTTCGCCTGGTCGTTACTTAGTAGAGAACAAGAATGTAGAAAGACAGTGGAAGAATGCGCCCAGTCAAGCATGGTATATTTACAATACCAGCTTTATGCTTCGTCTTATTCGACAGGCAAGGGAGAAAGGAGAGTTATGAAAACAAAGCGAAAACGGAAGATATTTGGAGATGACAAGACAGGGAGAAGTGCGTATGCTCTGTCTGTGGGACATACAAAAGCACAATGTACATGATAATACACATGGTATGTTAGAGAGACTGGATCTGTAGGCTAGAGCAAAATTGCAAGGGGGGGGGGGGGGCGGTAGGGGGCGGGCAGGAAGAATAGGCGAAAGATATCACGGTCGGCAGGAGGAAGGGAACATGAAACCCTGTCGTTGCACAGTATATGCAGAGGCAGTCAGGCAATTGAAACAGTGTAGAAGAATTTGCCGAGTTCAAGAAAATATCGTTTCCCAAGACCCAGTGAGATCAGACGTTAACTAACAGATATCACTAAGCCATTGGTGAATCGGTTGTCCTCTTACTAGTAACGGTATGTTCATACCATGACAGACGTATTGTTGAGTGTATTTTTCAAAGATCGTTGTGGCCTGTTTAATTGACAGTACCTCAGGGAAAACAGACAGGAAAAATGCACGTCCGTCAGTAGTGGTGCTACTTCTATGCATATTTTATGGTGGGTGATCGCGCGTGCTGTAGAACTAGGATGAGACGATTCAGTAGTCTGATTTGGTAGACTGGTGTGCAGTGAAATAGACAGCAGTAAGGACGATTGACTGATGAGAACAAAACGGGGGAAAGTAAGAATCAGAATTTTCACGTGATGGCTTACGGGAAGAAAAATGAGGGCAAAGGGATTTTTAAAACCTAAAATGCACTTTAAAAATTACATTACAAAACGTGCGTGTCACTTGATTATATTGTTCAGCCAATTAATATTTGGTCCACAACATTTGAAGAGATAACGGCATCGTTGTAGAGAATTAAATATTTCAATTTGCTCTATTTCATATATCACTGATCAATATGATCCCAAACATGAATTTATAGGAAGAACTGATGCATATAATATTATGCATCAGATGAATGCTAAGAACACAGTACAACCGAATCACAATCCAAAATATTTCAGAAAAAAACAAACACGACAGTCGTGTAAACAGGGAATCCTACTCAATATTCAGATGGGGTAAAAAAAACAAACAAAAAAACAGATGACAGGTACATTATTATAGTATTTCATCTTTTGACACACTCGCTGGAGACCTGCACCGATTATTGTCATTTGACCTCCATAATCCTTCGATTTGGCAGAAGGAAAACTGCTCGGGCCGTGGAATTGCTTGGTTTGCATTGATGTTTAGGCAAACAGTTGCAGGCAGCTCTAATTACGTTTATCAGACAAATCTGCGAGACAAAGACAGCACTCAGATGCCCCAACTGGGTAGCATTAGCCTTGTCAGAACAGAGTGGCGCTGTAGAAATCTTTGTGAGTATTGTTTGGAACGGGTTAGAGAACTAAAGACTGACTTAGAAATATAAACTATTTATTAAGACACAGCTTTCTCTCTCCCCATCTCTCTGTCTCTCTTCTCTCTCTCTCTCTCGCTCTGGAAAATAAGTTTCCCATTTTCTGATAATCTGAGTGTACTGTCTTCTCATAATTGCACACTAAATGAAGCACTGATAATGAATATCAGCACATTTAAACATTCTTTGTAAGATCTGAACAGTTCGTCAGGTCCAGTGACAATCAGAAGTGAAACTGTCATCAATATTGCCTGACAGGCAAGCTTGAAAAAGTGAAATGAAATAAAACTAGCTTGACTAGATTTTCATACACTCTTTAAAAATGAACAAGTGTTTCTAATGATAAGGTTACCCTATAGTATAATCCTGTACAAGTGTTGCATACTATAAGATCTACACCTGGACAGATCTACATGTGAACATGCTACCCATTGCGTGTTCCTGAAATACCCTTCATAAAACTCGGCAAAACAGTTTTGATTAGATTCTGAAATATTTTTTAAAAAATATTTCCATCAATTTCCATTTTTTAAAAAATAAGTCTTGGGAATCCGTGAGGTTTTATTGATATCACTATCTTACAGATGGGGACTATTCACACTTCATGTTTTTCTTCAGAATTGAGTTCAGAACATTAGTTAATCCATCCCCAATGTTCAGTCCAAATTTTTCGCAGCTGCCACAGTATTTCGCCTTCCTCGAAAACTTTCCGCGTGTTCTCCCACTATGTGTTCGCCTTTCTTCACGGGGCGCAGGAGGAATACTGTGAATATTCACTTCAATAAATTATGTCTCGTTCACACCGAGACCTTCCTGACTGAGGTTTCTCTGTATCCGGCCCATGCAAATCAGCAGCCTGCTTTATCAGGTCCTCATTCGCCAGTTTCATCATAGCACTCACTCTCCACTCTTTACTTGACGCTTGCTTTCCCCCCTTCCCCCCCCCCCCCCCTCCTGGATGGTGGGGCGGGAAGGGACAATAGTGAACTTAGAAAAACAAACAAAACAAAAAAAAAACCGATGATGACTGGAGCAGGGCGGGGGTAGGGGGTACTTCATTTCATTTTAAAGCCATGCGCAGAACCATTGGTCATAGGATCTGTGATGAGGACTGTCGAACCGCCTTGCATCAATATATCTTGACATATTTCTCCTTCGGCCATATTAATAAATTTGGCCAACGAAAATAAATCACCTTGCTTAAGCCCTAACGGATAGTCTAAATGCAGAAATATCTACTCATAACTTTATTGTTATACACATAACAATTTTTGAATTGTCTACAGAATTCAACACAAAGTAATAATAGGGTTACTTGTTATGACTGCTTTCATGTGTGAAAATAAGATGAACTTTCTTCCATTTCGAGTTTGAAGACGATAACAGAAAAGTTTTATTACTATTAAAATTATTACTTTTTGCAGAAACTTTTTTGTTCGACAATTATGTTCACCTATGCTACACCAAGATTCTTCTTTTCTCATTCTCTCGTTCAAGCCATCCTATCTGCACTTGTCTCAGAGCTGTTCCCTCAAGTCAGCATTTCCTTATTTAGAGTAGCACTCGACAGGAAGCAGACTTTCATTATATTGTCTGTCAAAACTATGAGCCAACTTACAACAAACAGCCGAACGGTGAAATATTAGTCACGGCCTGGTCGATCTTACCACACTGGGAATTCAGATCTGCGTACATTTAGATACACATGACTGGTCGTCCATGTAATGATTATCCAGGTGTGAGAGGTCAATCGGGACAGCGCACTTGCAGGCAATGAGTGCTTAAGCAGTCCCTGAACTGAGCACTTTCATCATATCCGTTCACACGAATGGTGAGTCTTTTCTGTTAAGAGAGGTACTCAAATGAACGTCTGCCTAATAAGTAGCTGAACATACTACACGCCAAGGGCAGGGAGTTGCCTGTGAAATGCATGAAGAAATGAAGATGATGTTCTCTCTCTTACATCACTCCATGTTGATGATCAAACCGAGGGCTAATTCATTTAGTGTATATGGCTTGTATTTTGCTGTTTTCTCAGCCAGGCCTTGATCAATTGAATAGTTGACGTTTCTGTAGACATTAATAATTCCTAAGACATAATAGCGTTGATACATTTTAGATTTAGCTCTACACCTGTACTTGCAGGGAATAAAATGGTGAAATAAGAGAGTATGGGTGTTGTGTTTCCGCTTTCGGCTTTCATGCCTAGTAACTTGTCCACTTACAAACGATTACATTTATAGTACAACACTCCGCACGATGTTGATATTGAAAGAATATGACTATCAAGTGTCAAAAACACGCACCGTATTAAAGTACGCAGATGTGGTGCCATCACTTAAAACTAAATCCCACCTATCTTTCAGGTCGTACTTTCAGAGACTGATTGTAAACTAAAAATCCATCTTGGCAAAGTGATATATGTGACCAACCCTGTCTCCAAATTTTATGTCCACAAAAGTTTCGTAATTAAGAGATGTATGTCAAACATCACATTTAGTCCATCATATTTTAAATGACAAAATGCTCCACTATCATGTTATTGTCGATACACATTTATTGATATATATATGTTGAGGGTCTAGAGAGACGAATAGATGAATTTTCTAAGGACAGTAGATAAGAAAACTTTGTGAGGACATATGTAAACCGTTGTGCACGCCATATGTTATTTAAAGCCTCGGTCTGTCTTTCTTTAAACTGCTTGATGGGCCAATCCAATTCTTTGGATGTCAGCTGGGTCACAATTTGACCTTTAGACATATTCAGACGATGAGTACCTGCATGGAAGTCAATCTAAGGACGAATATAATGTACTGACAACAGAAACGAAAGAAACCTAAAACAGTGACATAGAGCCTGTCTCGTACAGGCATGAAGAGAAACTGAAGACATCAGACAAGAAAAAGGGAAAGGGCGTGAGAAAGACAGTCACACAGAAAGAAAGCCAAATAGATACATATATCGACAGACATACAAAGAGATAGATAGATAGACAAACAGACAGACAGACAGACAGACAGACAGATAGAGATACAGAGAGACAGACAGACAAACAGACAGACAAACATACATACATACATACATACATACATACATACATACATACATACATACATACATACATACATACATACATA
>JBCEWB011021555.1:0-14936 GCA_039654565.1 Peronia peronii | reverse complement strand
TATCTATCTATCTATCTATCTATCTATCTATCTATCTATCTATCTATCTATCTATCTATCTATCTATCTATCCTTCTCTGCCTCTTTCCTTCTCCTTAGCTTCCTACGACCTATCGTAGGACTTAACATTAAATTTGATTTTATGTAACTGCTCTTATGATATTTTGCTATTGTCATTCTTTATATTCTGTATATTTTTGCATATTTGGTTACTATGACGATGATTTTATCTCTGCTGTTGCTTTTCACTTCTTCTTCCTCGTTTCCTTCTTCTTTTCCTCTTCCTCATCGCCCTTTTCTTCTTTTTTCCTTTCTCCATCTCGTACAGAGTCTTTTTGTACTTCCTCTCGCTCTTGTTTCTTTCCCTCTGTTCTTCTTCTCCTTCCTCTTCTTAGCCTTCTTCTTCTTCGTCTTCTTCTTCTTCTTCTTCTTCTTCTTCTTCTGCTCTTTCTCCTTATTCCTCTTCTGCACCTTCCTATTTTGACAATAGCAACGTAGGAGAGGACACATTCTTTAGACACCCGGGGTGACATGTCAGAAAAGGTCAGCCATACAAAGACAACATATCTAGAACATTCCACGAGATGTTGGGTGATCTAAAAGGGGAACACCATGTTTTCAGTTATCTCTCATGAGGGGCGTGAAAACAGAAAGACTGACCTGTTAAAATCTCACTCCATCTGATCGATGGGAAGCATGTGGTTAGCGCACACGAAAAGGCCACTGTTGCCTATATATAATATACCTTATGCTATGTTCTTCAATGTGACATAATGTTTTAGGAATAACTCAGACATAACAACGACAATATTTGGGCACTTGTCTGTATGTCAGAAACTAAGGACAATGTCTGTACCTTCGGCTGACAGCCCATGTATATTTTATCGGGCATTTATTGTTTTCCAAATAAATACACATGGAATAACATAACCTCTTCCGTTCTCTGACATGAATGCAATGGGGAAACGAATTCTCCACTACTCGCTATCCATCTGTGATTGACATCGTCATGTAATTAAGGCCACAATGAACATTCTTAATCTTGCAACTGATCCGTGCAAGTCTTTGTTCTTTTTCTATGATGTCCTCCTTTAATTTATCAAAGATTACACAACATTGAAAATGTGATCATCTTGTAACTACACTCAACATGGTGTTGACCTTTTCTTGGTTTTATGCACCAATGACTACCGTTGAAATAACCTCCACCAGGAGGTTGAAGGACGTATAAAGAACATAACCACTGACTTGCCATTCCTGGCATTCTTCACTAGCAGCTTTGCTTGCTATTTTATTATTTTCCATAAAATATTGAGCAATTGCATTTGAATCGCATCGGTAGCTGTTGCATTCAATAAAATGTCTGCACTTCGTGTAATTAGGCCCACAATGTTGTACTGGTTCAAAGAAACATTCTTATATTAGTCTTTCATTTCGATGCAGTTGTTTTGGTGTGGTCAATCACTTTCTCATTTGTACGTGATGTTCATTGTTTAGCATATTGTATGATTTTTCGTTTGTTTGAAGTGTGGCGTATAACCATGGCAGTATCATTTAATACGTATAAAAAACAAAACAAAAGCAAAACCAAAAACAAACAAACAAACAAACAAAGAAAACGATGCAATATATAATTTGCTTCTCTAATGCAAAGTAGTGAAGACATCTATCAACTGAAGTAAATTCATAGGTTTAAATTCCGTATTTCATTATATTTTCAAACTGGTCCTCTGATAGATTGAACTGTCACTACGGAAACACAAAAACCAAACTCTTATCAAATACTGACAAGAAAAAAAAAATGTCACTTTGTTACTAAAATGCATGCATGTATCTTTGAAAAAACACAATGGCTTATAAATCTTATAAATCCTATTCTGGGACTTGATTCTCACTCCAGTTTTTTCCTCATTTCTGAGCTTATTATAAGGAATTTAATCTAATGCCGATTAAAGTGTGCCTGCTTTGACTACAACCATAACTCTGAGTGTCTGTGATCAGAATAGATGAAATGACATGTCTGCTTGCTGTCAAGCGCCATCGGTAGTATTAAATGAAAGCCGTTTGAAAATGGAGAAATGTAGAGTGTTAATTTTGAGACAATAATTTTTTCCTACTTCCTCTTTGGATCCATTTTGGGATAGTAACTTTGTCTTTTTCCCTCCCTATGACAGAATTTAGCTAATAAAGGTTCTGATCTGTATTTACCACATTATTTTAAAAAAATTGGGCAGCTCTTAGGCCAGTTTAAAAGTTCTGTATGTGGATACAAATATTTGTTGATACCGATACATATAACAATTATACGCATCGATACGTATCGATACCAACTGACATTTTGTGCATCTTTGCTTTGGATCCAGAGAAATGGATTGAAATGAGGACCTCTTAATAATTTGTGGAATGGAGAGCCGTTTCGGTGGTTGATTTCCATAGACATGGGATTCAGCTCAGGAACACAGTTCTGAGCAGGAAAAGGTCATATTAACTCCAGAGTGGGATCTATTGTTCTCTCTCTTTCAGTTGTTCCATTACCTCGCATTTGAAGCCACCACTTGCTAAATGGTATTCTATTATATTCTCACACTGATCTAGTGCTCTAAGGCTTTTCTGTCTGAATCTACACCAGTGTTATAACCACATGCTAAACGTATCGAATTAATGAGGCAGAAAAAGCGTGAAGTCCATTCGGGTAATAGAATCAACTCTTCAATACTTTTAATGACCACTTCTGCTGTCTGCTTTGCTGAATGACGTAACTGTAGAATAAAAGAAGAGATGTTAAAGAGCGTTACAGATCTTTCGGTGACAAAACGAAGCTGTTTAATTAGAATCATACATCGGGTAGTAAATTTCCTACAATTGTGACTTTTCCCCCATTTTTGGTGTATATAAAGTAATTCAGTTAAGGCATCTATAAAGGCGGTTTTACAAAGCTAGAGTAACTGAAAAAAAAAACAACTATGATTTAACTTAAGGGTACATGAAATTTTCAAACTTGAAGAGGTGAAACGTGGCTTCATCAAAAAAATTATACCTACTGTGGTGCAAAGTTTAGAGTGACCCGAAAGACAACTCAGACATTGTATTTACAAGAACAATCACTCTGATTGCAATGCACTCCCGAAAAGGTTTATGACTGAAAGAACACTTTAAAATCTGTGGTGTATGCTAGCCTTGCCCTGTGACCGAAAACAGCGACATTATGACACGCATTTTTAATGGAAACATATACAGGAAACCACAAGTTATAAAGATATTTAAAAACTACACCCGATGTTGTATAGGCCTAATATATTATTACCCCATCAAAGAAAAACAATCTATGTGGAAAATCATAGAATATTCAGCTCAATATCCAGGATGAGAGATGTCGGTCAGTTGTTAGACCAAGAATATTAATATGTACCATGGCACATCAAATACGTTATTGGTTTGTTGTTATCATAATTAATTTGGTTGATATTGACATTGCTTTCCTGCGTACCAATGCATTCTGTTAATACCTTGCACTTAACTAGTGATCACTCTTTTCTTCTATTTTCTCTTGTTCAGGAGGCCTGTTTGGCGAAGGAGATGAACTGCCAAGTATAGAGAACGCCTTCCGTTACGCTGTCTACCGTATTAACCACGACCGACAACTGTTAGCCAATACTAAGCTCACCTACGACATCCAGAAATTACCTGTCCTTGACGGCTTTGCGGCTTCCAGGAAAGGTGAGTGAAATCTCTCCCCCACCCTCTCTCCGCCCCCGCCCTTTCTCTCCTTTCCTACCCTCTCTCCACTTCTGCTCTATTGTCAAACCTCATATAGACAAAACACAGGTAAACGGACACACATTCAGTATAAAACTAGAGACATGCAAAAGAACATAGCACACCTCACACATAATACACACGCACATACATCGATGAAAATACACACACACATTTACACTTATATACATACACACAAGAAAGCTACTCATACAATGTAGAATGCGAACACGTGACTGATAACGAAAGGACCACGCACATGGTTAGTTGTTCAACGATTAACTTACCTCTAATTTTACACTCCCACTGTACAATTGGCCTTTGACAGCATATCAGAAAATAATTTTCTTCTCTATTTATATTTCTATGGTCTCTATTCATCTATCATTTTTCTCTCATCACTATCAGGGGTCCATTGTATTAATAATGTTATTGCTCCTTAATTAATCCTTCAATTCAGCGGTTCATGTTTTCTCCTGCCGAAGGTTTAAGTGGCACTCTTGATGTTTTCACCCAACACTGAAACGCTATTATTATACACAAGTTTCCTTATCCAAGGAAAATATAAAAATTTGGTATAAGATGTCTTACTCATCCTGGCACTCATTCGATTCAAGAGACTTAAACTTTGTGGAGAAATAGATACCTGGCATTCAATTTGACTGGACAGCCACACATACTAAAGATTTAGCGACTTGAGCTCACCATCAAAACCGTAGACGTTAACACTACGGGATAAGAAACACGTCATCGTCGGGGCAAATAGTGAATCGTTCAAGACCATTGGCAGGCTGCTCTGGATAATCACTGCGCCTTTGCCTGACGGGAAGAAAAAGAAAGAGCCACAAACTTAAAATGGGAATTGTTTTTCACCAGCCTTGTTATTTCCCTCTGCCAGGCTCAAGGAGTGTTAAACAAGCAGCATAGAGAGGGAAAAATGACTTTTGCACTCTTTGTTTGAAATGTACGCGCAGCGTTTTTCAAATGACAAGAAGTAAAGTGAGTGTTTCCTTCTTTAGCATACACAGTTTCTTCAACAACCCGTGTGTCTGGTAAAGGGAAGTAGTAGCAGTGGTCAAAAAGAGTCCCTATTGTTTCTGAGATTTTTTTTTCTGTGAGCGCAGTTCATAGTGGCCAACTTTATTAATATTATTGTTTATAACACTGTTGTCTGAAAATTCTGATGTCAATCTTTGAGGTTTAGACTGTGATAGAGAAGGTGCGGTAGACAACACAAAATCTGAAAGCATAGAACGGGAGACTTGAAGATCATTAAACATTGTACAAGGCCATTGTTCTATTGGGGAACTAATGGGTTAATGATGGTGAGGGTGATGGTCAGATGATAATAGCTCTGAAGGTTAGCAGATTGTCCTCTTTATTCTTTTCACACTCTTCTAAGTGTTTTTTTGTCAAAAGCTCTATAAAAGAAAAGAGAATGTCATGGACCACTTAACAAATTGCCACAGCATTCCGCCATGTGACCGCATCCTTTGATAGATAAAAATAGTGAATCCCAATCTTCTTTGCAACTGTCTCACGGAAGAATTTGACTTTTTTTCTTGTTTATTTGTAATTCGTGCACGTCACTCATTCTCATCCTCTTTGTGGGCGTGACTTCCCCCCCCCCCAAACTCTTCCTCACCGCTGTTGTTTCTTTGTCCTCCTTTGTCTCTCAGCTTTGAGTAAAGATATGTTAACCTCTGGCTCTTTTACTTCCCCTTTCCACATTTCTTTCTTTCTGTCAAACTCTATTTAGGTTTCTCTTTTTCATTTTTGAGGTGCACACTATTCTCCAGTGTTTTCACTCTTTCCCCATCCTTCTCCCCCCACACGTCTCTTTATTTTTCTTTGTCAAAATAGAGCATTTGTCTCAGATTCAGATTGTTCATGTTCTTTTCATTTAATGGGTGAGTGTGGGTATGAATGTTTTCAACGAACTTCAAAAACACCACCACGATAACAACCTCAATTTAATATTCAATAAGGTAAGAGGATTTCGATGTTTTGCTCATGTCGACACAGAAAAGAACGTTACTTTAACAAACAAACACAAAAACAGTGGGCAGCAAAGCATCTCTTTGGCTTGCCCATGCCTTTGTAATAATCTCTTTCATTTTTAGGACTCATCTCCTAATGTCTTTTGACGATGTGGTTATTGTTTGCTTCTGTTTTTATAATTCTGTTTTTGTTTATCTTCTCCATGATATGTCGTTGCTGATATTTTGGAGGTTTTCGTTTTGCTTCCAGCTCTCTCATAATCATGGGATACGGAGCTAAAAACTCAACAAAGGCAAAGTGGAGGATTTACAATAGAACGCATGGCCACTGGCATTTTTAAACATTCATGGAGAACAATATCTAAACTCGCTGGGTAGACGCTTTTGTGCTTGAAAGCTTATGATGGCTATCTTGGAAAAGGACAGTGTTACTTTGACCTTTTCCTTAAGCCATTATACCCACTTTAAGACTCATTTTCATGAGGGTTTCAACTTTGTCCTAGGGACATGAGCGTTATCATGAACATGCCCATTTTATTTTCAGATGTTTAATAAAAAACATTAACTAGTGGGCGTTCAGTTAGATCTTTTTTTCTGTGAAGTTTGACAAGCTTATTATTTTTAGAGAAACAAAACAAAACGAACAAAAATAAAAACAAAGCAAAACAACGACAGCAGTAATAACCAAAAACCAAAACCAAAAGGAAAACAAAACTTAAGTATCGTTTACATCCTTTAGCACGGCACCGCTTTTCTCGCTTTTTAGACGAAAGCTTGTATCACTTTTCTCAGTTTCAGTTTACAGGTAATGGGTAAAATATTGTTAATATTTTTGTTACACCCGCTGTATTTTGTGTTGTTCATAATTATATCTGAGCAACAAAAAATGTCCATCCTTTTTGGGGGTTGCTTGAAAAAGTGCATTATTGATACCTCCGATGTTTAAGCAAGATTTCTTTGTTGTGTGGCGGGTACGAGCAACATACTTTCTTTGAGAACGAAAAGCGAGATTCTATTACTCGAGAGATAAAAAAAAGGTAAAAGTAAAAACAGTGATAAGAAAAACAAGACAATGATACAATGAATACTTGAGATGAAATAAATTGCTAGACATAGTCAGGTGCCCTATTGTGCCCAAAATATAGTACAAGAGAAGAAAACTACGAAATCGAACGAACGAAATTATTATCAATTTTTGCCATTTCAGAGACCAAAATATCCCGAAACAAATATCGTCTTCATTTACACCCTCTTCAGTACAAGTCAAACTGCATGTGTTCATAACCTCACCTCACTTTTATAAGTGAAAAAGTGAGCAGGTGTGTTTATGCACCGACATAGGACGGCCAATAGCGATTGAGATAATGGAGTTGATATGCAATAATGAAGAGAAAGAGAGAGAGAGAACAGACAGACAGACAAACAGACAGACAGGCAGATAGCAGATAGACAGACAGACAGACAGACAGAGCATGTATGTAATAAGAAAAGAAGAAGACGAAAAGAAAAAGGAGACGGAGGGAAGAAAAGAAATATCTCATATAGAAGTGGCAAGGACTTTTATGAGGGTTCAAGCTCTCACGAAGATTTTCTCAGCAATTTTAAGTTAACTAATCTGTCGTACAGACTGGAATACAAACTCCTGGACACATATGAGACATGAAACACATGCTCATAATTCAAATTGCTTTTATTCTAATTCTTTCTCTTGGGGTTGGGCCCAGAGAGACGAAGGACAAGGCGTTCACATTTTCCCAAAACAATACACAATTCGTCATATATATGTGTTACAATGCATTTCATAATTACGGTAACAGGACTTTGAATGGTAACAGGACTTTAAAAGCCTCTTTGATATTACTAGATTGATAAGAATTTGAATACAGAAGAAAACATAAACAAAGAAGACAAAATAAACTGGAATAGAAAAAGAAGACGAAAATGAAGGAAATGACATTAAAAGCCATTTGAAACTGTTTCAAAGAATGGTAGCACATTAATTTAGACCTACAGTCTCCTTTTATTAGTGGTGATACTCCATCATCAACACTGCGAACAGCAAACCGTATTGAGCACAACATGCACTTTTCACGAAACGGCCGTTTCATCCTTAACTACAGAGGAAAAGAAAATCCAGTCCACGCCTTGCGCGGACATGCTCGGTAGATCCTCTCCGGGATTGCGGATCTGAATGCTAAGTAAGAAAGGATAGAAAAGATAAGAATAAAGAGAAGTAAAAGAAAGGACAAGAAACATAAAACAGAGAGCATTATAAAGAATCTGTTTTTTTGCCAATAGTTTTCACGGCTTTCAGGAAAAAGCCATCTGGATTAAGAAATGCTCTATGCGCAGTGAAGCAAGAGAAATCTATGTCGTGTTAATTAATTGTATTTTCTGCCGGGAAAGATCCTTTCTTGATACATGTCATGCTTCTTGCAATGCTTGTCTCACGCTCCCATCAAAAGCATCTCACGAATGCCATGGCGAAAAAAAAAAAAAAAGAAAAAGATTCATTGACCAATCGCACTTTCCATGACCACAAATCAGACCAGGAGGAACGGATGGCTGTCCATCTTTTGACCTCTTGACCCCATGACAAGGTCAAGGTCGGGCCTCTTGTTGACTGTGGAGTCCAGGACTAATGGAAGGCAAGGGCCCTGTGACATAATGAAAGTACTCATTTAGTTCTCTTGTCTTGACTGCCAATTCCTGCCGAATCCAGGAGTCGGCCAAACCATTGGGCTATTTCAGTGTACAGACGAGGCTATTTAGTCTACATTGAACTCGATTATGCTCTTAAAATTCGAGGATAATTTCTCTGACGCATTGTTAGACTTACCTTTGAAAGCATATGTTTCTTATGCCATTTTTCAGTATGTTTTCTCTTCCTCAAAAGGGCATTAATAAAGGATTAGACCTGCAGTGTTAGCTGGTGACAGTTGGGTTAATAATAACACCAATTCGAAAGGTTCTCATTCAATGGTGCATGTGAAACAAAATAAAGCAAAGCAATAAGAAGCTCCTGCAGGTCTTAGATAACATCAGGCAAAATATTTCTAACATTTAGATTAGGATCACTGAACAGAGAGTAATAATTCATCACAAATTATACGAGGTAGCATTTGATGACACCCCCGATTAAAAAGTGGGGAATGCGGGGTGGGGGTGGGGGGATTTAACAATGGATGATAATGCTTGTCTGGCACTATATTTTCTTTCTTGTATGTTGTTATCACAGAAAGGAAAAACATTTCTCAATCCAAGAAGTATTATTTAAGAAGCTGTTTCTTAGAAATTCTATAACATTCAATGAGATTTAAAGAATGTAATTATGCAGTCCATTATGCGATAAAGAACTGAACTGTTAATAATGAATTTTTGCTATATAAATTCATTTTTATCATTACAATATTATTCAGAAAAAAAAATCCCCTTTCTTTTTCATTATTTTTGCATTCTGACATAAAAATGTGAAACAAATCATGGTATCGATATACCTTAATATTGTAATCGATTTCAGCATGAAACCTGGACACCATTGCAAACCAATGCGTGACATTAGAGGCCTGGGCATTAAAGAGGCCCTTGAGCTCTAAGTCTGTATTTCTCAATACACAAGGGCTGGACAGCTCTTATCATGGGTGTGGTCAAGCTTTCAATTATTCAGATGAGAGGGTTTGGTGAGCACGCAGGCTATTTGCACATGCAGTGCAAGAGATCTTGACTGATTTAACCGAATACCGCATTTTTCTTTATAATACATAACTGTGCTTAATCACACTTGGCAAAGCGCAATACTAACTTAGTATCGTATTGAATAGTGTGATTGTTTTTTTTATTTGTTTCATAATCATAATCTAATTCCATATGTACGCAAAAACTCCTTGGTGTCTCTCATGATAGTTTAATTGTAAACTTGCAAAAAACAGCAAAGAGTTTATGATATAATAATAGTGTTACTCTTTTTGTTTTATTAGCCAAACTCGTTTAAACAAAGAGACAGACGTATAATAAATAAAGAAATAAATAAACAATATATAGGTAAATGAATAAATGAATAAAGATAAATAAATAAATAAATAAATAAACAAACAAACAATATATAGGTAAATGAATAAAGATAAATAGATAAATAAATAAGTAAATAATTAAACAAAAAATAATGAATTGACAAATAAATAGGTAAATAAATGAATATATTAAATAAATAATAAATACCATGAAACATACAAACATGGCCCTGCCATGGCTTCACCATCCCCAATGAGATCCCCCCGGTTAGGAACAACTGCTTTATGGAATAATAGTGTCTCACATAAAAAAAAAAAAGTTAAACCTCTAGCTAGTCATACACTCCATGCATATTCATTTCAGACTACATTGTATGTTGTCGGCAATAATTTAGGCAAGGCTATGCAATGCAGCAATACTGCAATCGCCAATACAATGGGAACAGCTAGGGGAGAAACATTTGTCCGTTTCAAGACTAGGAGGAGCGTGAAAAGTCGTTCCTCAAGCCTACTACTCTTCCTCCTGACACCCAGCAATGATTGCAAATTGTATAATTTATCATTGTTTGCTTATCCCATTCTGACTCCTTAGCTGGTATTAGGTATTTCCAAATAAAGAAAATGAAAGATAACTGGAAAAAAGCGCCGTCTTGTTGCTCACATCCTCTTGGTTAGACAGTCAGTGAACTCTTTTAGACGCTGAGTTGATCGGTCGGTCAGCCATTTTCAGTAGCCACTGTGTAACTCAGTTATTCATGTCATAATACTGCCGTTAATCCTGACTTGACTGAAAGCAGACTGATTTGTTGACAAAAACATCCTCCTCTCTGCTCATATCATACATTCACCCACTTATCATTAACCAGCTTGCTCTCCCGTCATTCCTCACTCAAAAACACGCACTTTAATTAACTCAAGCGCTTATCCACTCATTCATTCACACTGAATTCCTCAGCGTTCTTTTATTCACTGGCTGACTGACGGACGGACTAATTAACTGACTGGCTGACTGACTGATTGATTGACGAATTTACTGACTGACTGACTGACTGACAAACTGACTGCTGACTGACTGACTGACTCACTCACTCATTCACCCACTCACACACCCACTCACCCACTTACTCACTCACTCACTCACTTACTCACTCACTCTCTCACTCACTCACTCACTCACTCACTCACTCTCTCACTCACTCACTCACTCATTCACTCACTCACTCACTCAGTCACTCACTCACTCACTCACTCACTCATTCACTCACTCACTCACTCACTCACTCTCATACTCTCTCATACACTCACTCACTCACATTCACTCACTTTCAACACACTCACTCACTCACTCACTCACTTACTTACTCACATACTCACGCACTCACTCATTCATTTATGCATTCACTCACTCACTTACTCATTCACTCTCTCTTGTTGATCTCCCTTCTTCCCTTCACCCGTCCTTGAAAGATATTCCTTAATCTCTGGCTAGCCCAGCCGAAAACTTCTCTGTAGGGAACTTGCATTCGCTCTGACGTAAGTGGAAACCGTACGTGTCTTCCAATGACAAGGAACTGCCCAAATCTATTAGCTCTGCTGACCACCTCGACTACAGAGCTCTTTGAGCTGTCCCCAGGGGACTGAAGGTATATCCGTGACAGAAATTCAACCGTTTAAACTGACTGCCACAAAGGTCAATGAAGTTAATTCTGGAACTGTAGAGATAAATGAGTCCACGTCTCCAGAGTGCGCACAGGACCTTTTGGACAAAAGCAGGCATAACTGAAGACGGGCAGAGGTTTCAATAATTGCCTAATTCTCTGCTTCTGCACTTCCTCTGTGGCTTTGAAAAGAGTGATCACTTCGAATTTGCAAGTCCAAAAGTTGGAATAAAGGGAGCTCGTTAAGTACAGTCAAGAAGGAGGCTATCGTGCCATCAATTCGTCCAATTCGACAAAAAATGACCCGTGGTCTTGGAATAAATTAGTGGGTTTGTTGCGTAGGGGAGGAAAGTAAATTTGGGACGGGAATGATGCAGGCTAGCCTTAGAAAAAGGGGACACAACTGAAGCAAATTGTCACTTTCGGGATTTCTTCCCTTAGATGTGACCTCATTTAATTGTACGAAATAGGTCAGAAAGATGGGCGTGTCGGCACTAATCCTAAACAGGCTTCTCTGCCCTCATGGTCTGTTAGCTATGTGACCTCAGCTTCAGAAGTAGGTTAACTCGGAAAACAAAGCCTTATTGAATGTGATGTGAATTGCTTTACAAAAAAGAGGCCAGTTTGTTTTATTGGTCGGTGTTCCGAATCGTAGACAACCATAGATGCCACTGTCATGGAAATACTTTGCACAATGATGCTCTTTTTGCACATTATACTGGTACTAGAACTTTTTCCAAAATGGAATCTTCGGGCATTATAGTTTTCCATGAGACATATTATTTTAACGTATGTTACTTTCATTGTTTTCGATTTTTTCCCCATTCCAGTTGCTAGTAGACAGTGTTTAAGTTCACAGTGACTCTTAGTTTTCTTTATTTTGTAAAGCTTTAATTTACTTGAATTACAGTTCTTTGTCTTCGATGGTCACCAGTATTTTTATTGACCTTCCGCTGAAGTCACTAACTTGATTGTATCAGTTTCATTAGAGATTTGCATGATCCTCTTTAGTTATTATATCAAGGGATTATTCAAGATTATAGTAAAAAAGGACCTCGAAAATGATTTGCTTTTGACGACATGAATAGGTCAAGGTCAAAAGTTCAACCTACACTCGTGATCAAGTAGCAACAATATGCGTTTCACACGTTTCTCTTTGATGACTTAAGTACTTCAATTCGAAGAGAATAATATAAATACTACATCATTAAACTTATTTTTCGTGACGGTTCTATGTATGTGTGTGTGTGGGGCGGGGGGGGGGGGGATCCTGAAATACTGTTATCGTTTAAAAAATCGATTTTTTTCTCTCTCTTAAAAGTCCTGCTCCTTCTGAATATAAAAATATTATTAAAAAGTGAATGAGTCCATTGTAACCTGTTTGACTTATCGTCATACAAGGATGACCCAGCCTACTGTCACCCAAGATCCGGTCCTCGTTATTTGACCGGAGGAAATAGATTTCAAAGATAGTAATTTTTAATAGCGGCATTAGCATGGCAACTTTTCCAGAAAGTCAGTAATTTTTTTTCACTGTGTTCCTCTACTTTGAAAATGCCGAATTCGATTGAAAAGACTAAAATAATCTATCTAACATTTTTTTTTAAAAATCACCTTCAGGACTCCCTCCTCACGTCCCGTCCCTTTTAAGAGATTCAAAAACAGATCTCACTCTAATGCATAACTTAGATACAATGCCAATCTGCAACAAAAGTGGGAAGTGAACTGAAACCAGACAAGGAAATACAGACGAGACTCGGAAAATGTGAAGTGAGGACAGTTGTATTATTTTTAAGGGGTGGGGGGGGGGGGGGGTCATGCTTTTGATACATTTGTTACCAGGCATATCTGATGAAGACAAGAGATGGTTTTTGTGAAACATTCCATTTATTTCGGCGAGCCACCAGTTTCGTGTTTTTTTTCTGTCTGTTGAACAAACAGTCATAGTGTAAAGATTGTCCAAACCATCTATATCCTTGATAGTTTGAAAACACCGGTCTTTCGTTTGCGTCACAAAATAAATCTGAATCCTACAAGAGTGAAATTGTATGTAGATGATTTGTATTCTCTCTGCCTATAGAGACGTTTCTATGGATGTTAAAATGTGTCATAAAATGGGAGTAAGAAGTTTAGAGGGGAATATTAAGACTTACCCAAGGTAAAAACAATCAAATGAACAAATAACATAAAAGGTGGGCTTTCTGTTTAAGTAAAGCCAGACAGACTGTGTCAGATCACAGATGAATGATAAAATAAACAGGTGAGATTCGAGCGGAGTGGCAGGTGATAAAGAGGACCAGAAAGTACAACATCTGTCTCTCCTGGAAACTCAACGATATGCTTCACTGTCTAGTTCATCGAACATCCATTTGGAATGTAAGTCCGTAGACACAACACTATTCAGAAACTGGTCATTGGTAATACACGAACAAAGCAAACAAATAGAAAGCTTTTGTTGTTTAAATTCAAGCTAGAACTGGAACTTCATCGACTCAAAATCCGTCCCCTATGTCCTTCTTCTCTGACACTGATCATGATTTCTTGCATGATAAAGCTTATGGATCAGTGCCCCTCATCTCACTGGATATTTAGACAACATATCGTTCGCTGTTCGCATAAGGAACATTTGGATAGTTTTTAGCTAGCGGGAACAAAATTGTTTTACAGACATAGTTATCGCGGGACGTTGATTGTGTGTGACGTAACATGTTAAGGAGAATACATCAATTTTATTGTTCAGGCTAGCTCCTACGAAATTTGCTCTTACGTTCTTTTCTTCGCTATCCGAGCATAGCCGAGCACAGCCACAGCTTCGCCCATAAGCGTGTAGCGTTCTCTGTTATTAATTTGTCGCCATTCGCATATAGCCACCACCTTTTCAAACATTTCCATCAGTTGAAATAGTTCGACACTATTTCATCCGCGGGATTTCATCCTTGTCTGCGTTGTGACTTTATTACTCGTACTTGATTCGTTCATTGTATATCCTATCAAGTGCCATTCCTGCTTCCATTTTCAACAGATGTCTAGCTGGCTTGTCTCTCTGTCTGTCTGCCTGTCTGTCTGTCTGCCTGTCTGTATGTCTGTCTGTCTGTCTGTCTGTCTCTCTCTCTCTGGCTCATCCCCCCACCCCTCTCCCTCTCTCTCTCCTGCCAGACAATAAATGTAGTAATACTATGATATTGTTACAGAGCTTACGTGTGTGTTTTTATCCAGCAAAATTATGAATGCTGTTCACATATCATTGATCATATTCTACATATTTTATGGAAAATTTACATAGATACTCTTTCTCATCAAAAGTGATGGGGAAAACACACACACCATTAACTAATATTAAAATTTGTCTGGTTCAATGTCCGTGTAGTTTACTCTCCTATCATGAAAAGTCTATTCCTATCATTCTGTCTGTTTGACAATTATTTATTTATTCTCATCCATCCATCGATCGATCGATCGATCCATCCATCCATCCATCCATCCATCCATCCATCCATCCATCCATCCATCCA
>JBCEWB011021444.1:0-14937 GCA_039654565.1 Peronia peronii | reverse complement strand
GACCAAATTTGCTTTTCTCTCTTCCCCCCCCCCCTCCTCCCCCCCCCCCCCCTTTATGTGTGTGTGTCCTTTTCACTTCTCATGGGAAAACACATGTCTCCTCCTACGCTGTTGGCCTGACTCTATCTGGCCGATAAAAACCAAATGGTTTGGAATGGAGGGGATCTTGACTAGATCCAGGATCATTGTTGACTCCAGCTTTTTATTGACAAATACGTAGAATTTGAAAAATCAACTTCCGCACGACTTATTCGTTATTTTTCTAGACGGCCAACCGATCATAATACTGAAAAATCCCCCCGAAAACTCAAGCTAAAAGGGAGAAATGAGGTGTGTCACTGTGTAGGTTTACAAGGAATAACGTTTTTTTCCACATGATTGTGTTTATGCATTGAGGCGAGCTTAATGGTTATTTTCTAACACAGACTCTCATCGGAACAGCGTGAAATGTTTCCGACATTTACGTCCAGGGACTAATAAGAAATCTCTTTTAGTGCTGAACGCGTTTCACAGTCGTTGTTGATACGGGCCTTATGTGCAATTACTTTGACACCTATGGCATGAGGGGGTGGGAAAATAGTGTTAAAAAGCATGATAGCAGAAAATCTTCGCTTTTGGCCGCTGTTGCTGTGTGTTTGATTCGATACTTTCTTCTTTTATGTTGGTGGTCCCCCTTTTGCGATGTCCTCAGTGACATGTTTTCCAGACTATATCCAATAGTGTATGATGTCTTTGCAGCTATGCGATGGAAAGAGCAATGAAGTCGTTGATAGTGGTTCGTGATGGTAGTAGCTGTGGTGATGGTATAGGCTGTTGTGATTATAATGGCTGTCGTGATGGTAAAGGCTGCGATGGTGAAGGCTGTCGTGATGACAGTGGTGTTCGTGGTGAAAATGGCTGCGATGATGGTAGTGGCTTTGTTGGTGGTGATGGCTATTTATGATGTGATTGTTGTGATGATAGTAGCTGTCACGATGGCAGTGGCTACTATAAAGGTAGTGACTGTTATGATGTTAAGAGCTATCCGATGGTCGTGATGAAAAAGACTATGGTGATGGTAGTGGTTGTGTTGAAGGTAGAGGTTATTATAATTGTAGTATATATCGTGATAATAGTTGCTGTGAAACCACTCTTTCACCAAACAAATATGATAAATTCCTTATTACAAAACACTTAATTTGACATTATTGGTCAACCATGTTGAAATATCAATCTACAGCCCCCCCCCCCCCTTTCCTCCTCCCCCCACAAAAAAAAAAACGAAGGGGGTGAGGGGAGTATAGTATACAAAAAGAGATACCGAAGTCTGGGCCACCTGAAACAATAGCTGTTCTACGAACGTTTACAATACAGTTCAGAGTTGTTGTTATTCTATTCTAGATTCTCGATATTTAACTTCCTGTTAAACCTTTGAATTTTGTGTCGAAGTTTCGAGAACACAAATTACTCTGACGATGCAATCAGTGCATGTCACTAACTAAACCCGGCGGAAGTGGTGTGTGTGTGTGGGGGGGGGGGGAATCTCCAATTGCCCATTGTGGATGAGGATGGGGGAGGGGCTATGGAAAGGGGGGGGGGAAGAGGGAGATTTGAGCGTTTTGCTTGAAATATCACAAATGTTTCCTTTTCTGCGCCCTAGTGTCGCTTATTTCCAGCGAGCCCTGGGTTCTGGACAAACGAGATCTTTAAACAAAAACTTTTGACAGCTAAAAGACGTCGTGATTTTCACAGGGCATCCCTCATAAACATCTGCAGGCTGGCCGGAGAGCTGGGCCTTTCAAGCCATGTTTGTCGCCTGTAATGCAGGGAAAACATTGCACTTTCCGGCGTGAAAGGGGGATAACCGCCAGGCGACGGAACTTGGTACAGGGCTCTCCGCCAGGATTGCTCCCGGATTTCGCCTCAAATCGACTCAGGAATTAAGGGCTCTCCCTGAACTTTGAAACAAATGTGTATTCTAGGATCAGGCCGTTTGAAGCGTGGATCTTACACTGGAGGTAAAAAAAAAAAAGCCTTACTGGGGACAAGGGACAAGGCGCCAAAAGATACCGCCCTGTTGTTAGCTGGTCTGTCCCATTACCTCCAGCTTGTTTTGGATACCATTACACAACAAAGTCACTTTGTGTTACTACTGTAACCTCAAACTGCGCAGTTTTTAAACTTGTTATTTTTAAACAGTGGCCTACTTCCCAAGACTCTGAAATTGTCTCGCATGACCCTTTACACTGAAAAGAGTACGGGTTATGTGCCACTTAATTCAATTTTCTGTCTTCCCTCGCCCCTTCTTCTTTTCCCCAATCCCCCTCCCCGCCCTCTTCCTCCTCCTCCCTCCCCCCCCCCTCCCTTTTTTGCGAAAGGAGGAAGGACATTTAAAAAAAAAAAACTTTCTTTGATCTTTGATTAATAAACTATGCCAATCACCAATTCACCAGTTGTGTCTCTCCACTCCAGTTCTAGAAATAACAAAGGGATCGACATGAGTGTGACCATAGAGAGGATGAGCATCATCACTGAATGAATCGTATCATGCCTTCTAATTGATACTTCTGAGGTATTCTGTAGATATACTTCCACTTAAGCAATATGATCATTAGTCCGTATGGACTCAATTGACTGCTGGCATCATGCTTACAGAAAAGATTGCGGAACAGGGAAGACTTAGACAATATGCCACTACTCTCTCTTAAAGGTCTTCAGGTCTTGAACACCCTTAAGAAACTTAAGGGAGAAAGTCCGGTTTTTAATTTTTGTTTATTTGTTTGTTGTTTTTCTTTGCTTTAATAATATATATGGTTCACGTGTGTCACACCTGTGCACACGAACTGATAAGAGCTGTGCTAGAGCTGACGGACAACTGAGCTGAGAAAGATAGAACCTCGTGCGTGTGTTGTTTCAGAGTAGGTCAGTCATTAACAAATACCATTTACCGAGTTCTTGCACTCTGACCTGGCAGCCACGGCTGGCTTCTTTTCTTATCTCTGCCTAAAGAACAACAGAATAGATAAAACATTCGATTTAGAACTTATGTTTGTCAAAAATAGCTGCTTATCTACATTGCAGGAGGTCAACATATGTCGAAGGGGATGATTATAATGAACGAACATTTCGTCTCTCACAGGAGATTTGAGTCTCATTCTGAAATCTGTCCTCCCCAGACAGGAGAAACTGTTTGCAAAATTGAGTCACCGCTTGGTATCAATTGTTACAAGATTAACATTCAACATTTTTTTTATCTGCCTGCACTTGATGCCAGACGGATTCTTCAAAATCGAGCATCAGCGTATGGAAGCATAAGGCTGAAAACCGGAGAACTTCTTATAAACCCCTATTGCCGCTTCATTTCATTTTATTGTAGCCCTGTGTGGTTGTAAGACAGCGAGACAGGCAGAGGGAGAGAGACAAAGAGAGGTATAAATGATATAGAAGGATAAAAAAAAAGGATGTAGCGATTCTAAAATTCAAACGTCCAGAAAGAGGGAAGGGAGGAGAAGGCAAAGATGAAAATTTACATATAAACCTTTTAGGTGCTATATCTTGGAAAGTGATTAAGATCACAATGTTCAGCATACGGAATGCAAGACATATAGAGATTTGTCTGATCTTTCTTTCTGTTTAATTTTTAATCAGCGCTGGCCGGGTCTATTTCTGGACAAAGGCATGCCCTTCGGATCTTTATGTGGGTTATATTTGCTGGCCTCCTTCAATGTTGCTGACACGATTCCTAGACAGTTGTTTTATGATATGGTATATTAATGCAGTACAGTTCTTCATTTAGTGCTTACTTCAGGATCAGCCGTTTCTGAGATTTGTTATGGATAAGACTGTTGTGGAATAATGTTCCAATCCCTCATGTAGCAGTTTCATTTCACTGTGTATTAACAGGAAGTAAGTAATATTTTTATCATTTTTAAAAGTAATTTGAATTGGTAGAATAAATAAATGTATAGCATTGAGATTTGTTTTCTTGTTTATTGTTTAAGGTATCTGGATAAGCACCGCAATGAGGATCTTTTTTAGCTACAAAAGGAAATATGCATTGCAAAAATGTTAAAGTTAAGATTGAGAACAATAGTATTGATCAAAATTAAAGACAACTAGTTTTCGCCAAAGAAAAGGTATCAGAAATATTTTCGATTGGTAAAGTCAAAGGGTTATCCAATTACAAAATTACAAATATTTCAAACGACGCTGAGCCAGATATGTCGCGTTATGATTGCTATTAATAATGGGGCACAGCCTTTCCCGGTTACTCAGTACAAACACTCAAAGTGTCCTTGCATAAATTGAATCTCAGCCCCTGTGCTGTGCAAGGAAGTGTGAGAAGTCAATATCGGGGGTAGTGGCAGACGCATGGAAGAAGTGGAGATGTACACGATGCTAAGAGGTCAAATTCAAGTTTTGAGAAGACTGGCGATTTACATTAAATCTTCTATGTTTTAGTATAAATACAACTATTTTGGACGTGTTTTTGTTTTCAAAAGTGTATCTTAGTTTTGGTGTTTGGGAAACTATGTCGGGATGGGGAGCAAAAGCCTTATGAATATCAGAGGTCGCATAGTAGAAAGAAAAGAAGAAAAAAAAAAAAAGAAAAGAGAAATAGGTTTAATTTAACGGCATAAGCATTTCCAATCCTCATTTCTTCCCTGACAGACAGGCCTAGTGTAACCATTGCCCACTGTCCCATAGTGTTGTTTCTTAATATTGATATTGATCAGAGATGTTGATCTTCAGATATGAGCTGTTGACAAACACATTGACTGATGGTTTTCACAACGGCCCAGGGTGACTCGTTGCTCTTGATCAAACAGTAGCCATAGTGAAGACAATATGAAAAAAAAAAACAGTGGCTCGATTCTTTGTTTGATTTCGGCCGACTCTGTGGGAACTGAAGAAAAATCCACAGTTTTATATGCCAGTCTTGATTTCGCTAACTTCCCCATTTCTCCGTTTCAACTAGACAGAGGTTAGTTTTGACTTGTTAATATTACCATTTTGTGTCCGATTGTCATTGTTTCAAGAATGTTCTAATGGCGGACAGGCTACTTATCCGATCGAAAGTTAGGGAATTTATTCTCACAGACTATCTAGCGCTATAATGAACAAAACACAACGTACAGTGTGTATGGACAACTTAGGCTATCTGCAACAGATTATGTATGGGAAAAACAACGGCAAGCTGAATGTAGATTAGAATGACATCCAAGACGGAACACCATAACATCATTACCATATCGAAAACAATCATATGAAATTGTTAAATATGTCTGATCTTTTGAGAAGCATAAATTTTAAAAACCAAATAATCATCTATTTAGCCAAAGGATTTTGGTAAAATTATCATTATTCGTTCTATAGAACAACCCTTGTTCGGCATGCAAATACTATCAATATTGCTCTTATGGAAGCCTGGCATATGATACCTACACTCTGTCCGCAGTGTAAAGCTCAGTTTCGCACCCACTACTGGAACTTGGATTTGTACCCTAATGAATGTCTTGGGCAGTATTTGAAGACCCAGACTGAAGTACAAACAAAGTTCTCCAGGACTTTCATAACAGTTCAGCCGTTCCTCCGTAACTTTGATCTACCGCCTGTGTACAAAGGACCGAAATTCGGCCAATGGTCAGTGGAGTCATCCTGCTATCTTACTGCGTACGCCGACTTCATGCAATATCGTATTCTCTCAGGGTGAAGGCTATGCATTATGAATAACAATACTTAGAGGACGTTTGATGTTTATAGTATTATGAATCTTATATTGCCGAAGATAAAGATAATGTCAAACCAAGGTCTAAGATGGGATATTAAAGAAGGTCCCATATGTACCTTAAATGTTACTTTGGCGATTTGATTTAAGTATAATAGGTAGAGTAAGACTTGTTTATAGCTGCGTGATGCCTTGACTGTTTTATGTACATCTGGACGGATCTTACACCGACATAGCAATCACTAATTGGGTTCTGTATTTTACTCAAAGTAATTGAAATCGAGGTGAAAATGAACAATAGTTGTAGGTCCTCCTACATTTTTGGACTATGAAAGATTTTCCCACGAAAGAAAGTACGGTACGGGGTAAGGGGCGAAGACCTAGAAAACAAAAAAAAGGGTGGGGGGGGGGGCGGACAGGGGAAACGTAGGGGAGAGGGAAGGGGAGGAGGGCTGGAGCTTTTAGGAACTTAAGTCATTACTCAGCCCTGAACTATGTGGACATTTTTCTGTAATGCTTATTTAATTCATACCCCCCGGTAACAACAAATAAACAGAGAAGATGATTTAAAGGCTCGATGAAAACCTCTCGTGTGAACGCCACCTGATATTAAAGCCCTGATACGTGACACCGGACTACGTCAGAGCGCACATACAGAACCTGAAAATCCCCTAAGAGTCCAATCTATTTGTATACACCTTGGTTGTTCTATGTCCGACGATAATCTTCCCTTGCCAGACACAATGGGACAGTCAAATCGGTACAAATTACTTTTAAATCCCCTCCTGGCTCTGATCATCAGCATGGGGCCCAGTCATGTTCCTTCCGAGCTTTCTTTGCCGTCGTTTCTAATGATAATGCCAAACGACCAAAAAATCCCATCCTACTGGTATCCGAAAGGCGATCTGATAGGCTCCAGCGGTTAAATATGTCCTTCAGCAATTGCTAATAGAAAAGGATGGCTCTTTAACCAGTTCTAAAAAAACGACATTAGTACGCTTGTTTGGCTGAGCATGTTCCCACTCTGTTTTGGGTTTTGTCCTGAACAAGAAGCTGCCAACGATTTCAAAGAAAAGTTGGGCATATGAGAGTTTTTTGATAGACTTGACTTCGATAGTGTTTCCATTCCATTCCTAATCTGCTTGATTCCTTGTTAAGTGAGCTCCAGTTCATAGATATGTGACACTTGGATTGTTCTTTTCTTCGATGTGTCCCGACATAAATCCAAGGTAGAGATCGTTTGGGATCAGATGGTCTGGCCGCTGGCTTTTGTTAGTGCCTGGAGAGTGAAGTTGAATGGAGATGTGGAAAGACGGGTGGCGAAGGGACTTGATAACTGACAGTTTGATGCCGTTTTTGAGCTAACACTCCTTCCACCTGCTACACATTTTTTTTATTTACCTTCTTGTCTATTGCCATTTCTTGAGCCGTCATTGTCTTTTTGTAATAATTTTTTTTCTTTTTTTTTTCTTTTTTTGATTTCTGATACTATGTTGGTTACATTGTATTATATATTTATGTTATTTATTTTAATTCTTTGGTTATGTTTCTCATTCTCCTTCCACCTCCTGAGAAGTAATAAAGGAGACACGCAATTATGAAAAGTTGCAAATTCCGAATACGGGAAAATGCCCGTAAGTGGATTACTGTGCAATGCACTGAAATCACTTGAAACATTTTCCACTAATAAGCGAAGAGTACCCTGTCCTGTGCCACAAATTAATGGCATGGTGATGAAGTTCTTGTTTAAATCCATGAAATATATCGAAGCTAATTCATATGTCTCGGCTGAAAAGGGTTTCATGGGATCAGAGCACGTCTTGTATAACTTCCAGGGTTCTAAAATGTGGGTGAGAATGGTTAGTAGAGGATGAGTTACCTCTCCCGTCCGCAGTGCAGTCGCTCTTGCTGCCCGTGTGAAGCTTAAGACCTTGGCATTTTGCCTATCTATGTCTGGCCTTGCAGAGATCTGACTTACAGCCCTCAGTGTCCAAACACTGGCCCAGATTAACCTAAATAAATCAGAGTCTTAAGCCGTGCCTTTGAATAGCAAGGGCAAGATATGATAACCTTTCAGAAATCCCACTGTATCAATAATAAAAATGTGCTTCGCTCTGTTGCTCCGTTATCTGTACCATAGATTTCCATTGGCTTCTGATGAGGAATATCTATACAAGCCAAGTCTGGCTGAACGACTAACATGAAACACCTTGAAACACCTTGCGTCCAGCTTATAGCGTCCATTTACACGAGCAAGTCATATGCGCGCAGCCTGACCTTATAGAAAGGGATTCGCAATGTATCCAGCAACTGCAATTATTATTAATCTCAAAGGAATATTAAAGGTCTCGTCTGGACAGAAAGATTTTAGTTTCCTACATTGGACTCTTCTCACCATCAGAGTAATGACATCTAATTAGTCCTCAATAGAGTTGCTTATCCCTCATCAAAGTTACTGATCCATAAATGTCTTTGATATCCACCACTCACCCACAGATTTGGTCTCTCTCAGATTTGTTGAGATCATTACATTTTTATTTCTTTCAAAGAGAGAAAAGAATGCCTGTAATAGAACAAAAATGATGGCATTATTTGGTTTAAAGTTCTGAATATTCAGAAGAAAACGGTAAGGTTGTAACATGTCATATTTTAAGTCTTTAATGTGTCACGTTTAAAGTCAAATACAAACCTTTTCGACATGACTAATGCAGACATGATGGAATTCTGTACATATTGATAAGTAAATCTCATTTAAGTTAACACACGCTTGAACATCGATCGTTATGAAAATAGAATCATTGCATTGGTCTCTAGCATGACGTGGCTTAATAGTTTGGGATAAAATCACGGAAGCAACACCTGCAGTGGCATGAGATTTCTTTCTCAATACTCAGTTTACTGCAAATGATTAGACAAAGATCATTCTCAGTATTTGACAAGAGGGACCTCCGCATTGAAAAGATCCTAAACGACTGTTGTACAATGTTTTAATTGTAATACTGGATAGAAGGGGGAAAACGCCATTTTACCCTTGTCAATAATATTATTCAGACATTATTAAAGGCCCCCTTGCTTGTTTTCTCACCTATTCCTTCTTCTACTTCACTGCCTTTATATCCTTCATCCTAGCTGCTCTTCCAAATAAATCTTGTAAACATTATAAAGTGTAGTTACATTTCAAGACAGGTAGCTTACAATCCTTTCCTTGATAGTGCGACTGAGGTTTTGCCGACTACAGTATGTTCTGTCAAGTTTGTATCGAGGGCCCTACGTCATAACCATGATGCTATTATGGACGGTAATGGTCAGTGTGCTCGTTAACCAGAAAGAGATGGGGTCAGGTTGGCATGACACTAGAAGTAGAGACTGGCTTGCGGTGACGCAAGTTTCGACAGACAGGGACCATAGAAAAGGCTTTTGTGTGACAGGATTAAAGCTAAGGTAACGTGTCTGCCCTCGGCCCTCGGGGCTCTGAAGACAGATAGAGATTTGAAGATCTTCATATTTAAATGCCTCGAGCTTTGCCTTGGTCAAATTTGTCTTTCTCCGGGGCATAGAGGTCTGAAGTTTTAAACGTCAGATAAAAGTTTCATCATGTCCTTGGATAAATAAACACACATACTCACACACACACACAACATCGTGTATACAGCCACGACAGCCAGACAAACACATACAAAAACACAATAAAACATTAATGGCCACCTCTGTTTCGGAACTATCTTTCTTTAGTTCCTTTGTCAAGATGGACATGAACAGAGTATAACAAAATTATATGGACACCGAAGTTAGTGGCTGTTCTGTCTTTACACCAAGGAAAGAGAGAGAGGGAATAGTGAGAACTGACAAATACAAGCACGCTCACAAACATATACACTCATACAAATCCTCATGTACCAGTGACCAAAGTGATTGATTACAATACATGCATTTTAAAACATGGATGACATCCATTTGTTATTCAGTCCGAAGTCCAATGACTTTTGTAACGAAATTTTGATTTTTTCTCGACCACGTCTCCACATTAAGCTGAAATCAGAATCAGTGATTTCTCTCTTTCTCTCTCAATATTTGAATTCCTCAGCGTCTAAAGTACAAAATGCTTTGTTTGGATAGAGGACAGTCCCTTTTCGTGTCAATTTAACATTGCACAACGCAATATTTCAAACAATGATACATTATCATACCGAGCAAAGATATTGAATTATATTAAAGTATGAATATTATTTAGTTCTCATTAAACACCTGTCTTTTATAACAGAAGTATAATTCAAAATTGAGACTATATATTTTTACGAAATAGCATCTGCAAGCATTTCCTGGGTCTTACAAAGTTAATGCTGTGCTTATCTTATTTTCTATTTCAGCCGAAACGCCATAGGCCAGTAAGGGATGCGCAAATGAGAAGAATAATCAATCATTATATCTTCCGAAAGCCTGATCAAAAAGCGGAATCATTGTCCATGTATATGGCAAATTGCTCTCCTAGATTAGACAGGTTGGAAGGAATAAAAAACACAATGATGATGATAATAATAACAATAATAACAATGATTTTCAAATCTGTCTAATAATAACAATAATGTTGTTTGTTGTCCCGACAGTTTGGCCAATAACATCTCTTTACTCATTTTTTTAAACATATCAAGTTCTACAAATTGCTATTTGCTTTTTTTTTTTTTTTACAGTATTGAATTAATTGCTGATAAGCAGCCGGTCTTAAATTGCAAGACATTTTGTTGTATAAAATAATAATAATAATAATAAAATAATAGTAATAAAACCACACGAAACAAAATAAGAACTAATTTCAGAGTTGGAATTAGTCAGATAAAAGAATGAGATTTTACTGCCGTCAAGGAGAGGATTGTACATGAATGAGCTAACACAATGAAGTAGAACTACTTGCCTGCCAAGTTAAGAAGCTCGGTGCACAGAATTGCTGTATGAGTACTTGGGAATTTCCAAATCGTTCCGCTAGGGCAGAGGATCAGCTGTTTTAATTATCTGCAGCTCTTCTCTCATCGGGTTATTTATTGCTTGTTTTTCTGATAGGTCTGTTTTAATGGTGATGATGATGATGTTGTTGTTGTTGTTGTTGTTATTGTTGGCTTGTTTTTATTTCTGTTTTGTTTCATATTATTTGCAGGTTGTTGCATTTTTTTCTTTTTTTTTTTTAAACTCTAGAATAATAGACAGATAAATCGACATACAGACAGATGGACAGACAGACAAAGAGACAGATAGACAGACAGATGGACATACATGTAACTGGACAGACAGATGAGTAATATTTAAACAAACAGACAGATAGACTGGTCCGTTTTTGAGAGATACAGAATTTGTGTACGATTTATTGAGGGCCCTAAAAAAAAAATACAATAACTACTATTATAATGTAATTCAAGTAAAGAAACATGAGAGCAGTGATCGGTGTAGATGGATCCTTGCATTATTATGTGAGAAAGTGGGGTTGCAGAACTGCCTTTATGTCTGTAACACTTGTTACAAGTCATTCAATCACAGATCAGACATCCTGTTGTTTTTTTCCCCACTGGCTGTGTGGTCGGGGTAGTGCAACTTCCCTGCGGTGAGAGGGCCTTGAGCTACGCGCCTCGTCTTGTCTGCAGCCTTTTGACACCGGCGAAGAGGGAGTAATTTTCTTTGTCAGACTTCGATAATATATTAGTACACGATCATGTCGAGCTGGCGTCAAAAGCTGTAAAACCCTGGACAGGTCTTGATTTATAGACCTGTGTCCCCATCCAACCGCCTCCCCGTCCGTCGTTCCACATCCTCATACCGTCTTCTTCTCCTATCCTCTTCTTTATATTTCTATGCGTGCTTTTTTTTTTTTTAACGTGCAGATTTACGTAACAACGGCCGCAAATCAGATGCCCCAGACAGACGGTGTAAATGGTTAGAGTGTTCATATAAAATGTAATGGCTACAATAAAAACGTAACCACTGAAATAAAATGTAACAAGTAGGAGCCTTATATTTTGGCGTAAGGCTTTGCGATGTGGTCTTCATTCGTGTTTGGAGGGAAGTGTTACGAGGCAGGAGACTTGCACCCTGCTGGATTGTACAATTTATGTGAATATTTTATTTTTCTTTGAAAGTTTTTGTCAAGTTCTGTCTCCTTTTGTCTGTGTCTGTCAGTACGCTCAATAACGCTTTTGGCCCAATCTATAGTGATGGGCAAAACAATATAATTGTTCAGTTTGACATCTAATAACTTCGACTAGGGCTGCCTTTTAAAGCTCTAATGGCTTTTCCCACGGCGAAAACAACACTTTAAATGTGCATGTTGAAAAATTCGGTACCATTAATAGAGAAACATACAAGTCTATGAAATACATAAGGCATAAAATGTCTGCGATCCTGTTCAAGCGTCCACAAAAAAAAAAAAAAATAAAATTGCCAACATTACCCAAGGTTAACTTACTATTTTGTTGCACTTGTGGTTATGGTTACATTCGTGTTCTTTCCTATTAATTAATTAGTTATCCATTCAACGCTGTTGCTTCCAATATCCCAACCATATCTGAGTAATTGTATAAAAGTTTGCCACCATAGTGTAGCTCAAACGCTGGAGTCGATCAAAGCACTGACATGTTGACACAGCACATTCTAACGAAAAATTGTGACTTACGCTGACATACTACGCCCTGTTTCAAAGGCTAGTCCAGGTTTTTCACATTGGAATGTCTGAAGAATGTCTCTTTATCAAAATCATATTTAAAAAAGTATATTTTTAATGTCTTCTGCTTAGTCTAGAAGACAACATATGTTTTGATACCGATGACTGAACTTATCTCTATACCAAAATGGTGTCTCAATTTAAAAAAAAAAAGTATCAAAAAAAAAAGAAAAAAAGGAAAGAGGTATTGAGAGAGAGAAAGAGAGAGAGTGGCTTAATGGCTTTTCTTTTCTTCATCTGAAAGGCTGGGCAACATGGTGCTTACTCAGTGACAAAATGTTTTTTTGTTTTTTTTTTTACTTTTCTCAAAGCAGAGCCTAAACAAGCAAGGAAAGTACACAATGAGGAACATAGACATTTCCTTACAAATTCTCCTTTGAAAAGATTATTCCATAATGCACTTCGCAAATGTTAACCTTTCTTGTTCTGCATAGTTTGTGCTGACGGAAAGTTCACGATGTAAGAAAACAGATAAACTGCGTGACCTTATTCAAAATCCTAAAAGTGACTAGGTCAGTTTGACTTTGGTGCCCTCGTCTGTTGCAGGTTCTGCAAATTCATGTCAGAAAAAACAAAATCAAAAAACACCCCCCCCCCAAAAAAAAATGAATCTAAAATAGATAAATGTATCTACATTTAAAATGGTTCGAGTTATGTTGCTAGCTGTAACGGGTAAAAAACAAACTGAAATAAAAGTTTTACTTGAAAGAAGAAACGGTTGCATATCAGCAGCTTTGTGTAATTTTGTTCACGTTTTTATCTTCAGGTTCAAATTTTGATTTTCTTACTTTCCGCCTTAGACGTAAGTTTCATTACATCAGATCTAAATTTTCTCTGGATGAACCACAATAAGATTATGTGTGCAATAATTATTTTTTGAATAAAAGCACGCAGTCCTGGAATTCCCTGAAACATTTCATTATAGATAAGTAAGATAAGACACTAAAATACTTTTACATTCAAGTCTGAAAAAGCTGTCCTAAAGTTACCATTTGTGGGTTAAAACACGAATTCGTGTTCCTGTAACTGAGTCTTTGCTAGAGTCTTTGTACAGGATTTGTCGATTTAACCGTGTGACAGTTTGACTGTCTCACATGTATCGAATTAAACTTCTATCCTTTCTTTAAATGAAGGATAAAAACATTTGTTAAGCATCTGTGACACGGTGAGCAAAACAGAAAGCGTGCAAAGAGAGAGAGAGAGAGGAGAGGGGGGACACAGTCTAAGAGAGAAAGAGAGCAGGGAGGTGCGGAGGAAAAGATCAGATACAGCCAATGACAGAGAATGGTATTACTGAAAAAATGAAAGTTATAGAGGATCTATTGAAATGGAGGGAAAAAAACAACAGAAATTAACTGGACATCAGCACCAGATGGCATGATACAAGTAAACTAGGTCAAACAGTGGGAGAGGAATTGTTGCATGAACTTTTAGGTTAAGTAAGTGAAGATCTGGCCTTTGATCACAGATAAAGCACTAGTTGTAACATCTCACTTCCTGTGCTCAAGGGCTGTCACGGGCGCAAGTGTTAAACTTGTTGAATGCGCCAGAAAGTCAACAGGTTTGACAACTCTGCACTTCTTTTGATCTCGGGCCTCCTCAGGATATGGTCAAGTAGCATCGTTACCAAAGATATCTCCGCATTCAGAATAGCTGAGGGATCTTCAGAGATAGGCAAGTTGTAGATCAGTGCAGACTGACATTGAGCAGGTTCTCGCCTTTAGAAACTGAAACTGAATGCCGGTATCTTAACCCATGATTACGCTTGCAGTCTAGATCCGTATAAGGAGCTCATGGGCGAAATAAATAGGCTTCATGTTGTTGTCACTTTTTTTTCTTTTTTTTTTTTTTGATGGTTGTTGCTTGCGGTTTGTTTGTTTGTTTTCTTTTGTTTTATCTAATTGTTTCTTACTCATTGCAGTTTTTTATTATGGTCACATCACTAGATCTAGTAATTGAGAAAAGCAGCAACACTGTCGCTTTAAGGCAACAGACCAACCTAATGAAGATACAAGTAGAGAAAAAAAAAAGAAAAAGAAAAGAAAACAAATCAAAGACAGTGCATGATTTTTGTTTCATACGTTTTGGTGAAACATTTTCTGATATCATTCAAGGTGTTTGAAGTGCTTCAGTCAATTGACTGATGAGACAGCCGCTTTTGACATGACTAATTAAGTCATAGAAAGATGAAGAGAGTGCGAGTAGGGTAAGAATATGAAAAATATAGAGGTTGATCTTTATAGATCACTCTCCAGTGTTGTTCACAGTGTTTGAAATTCATACTCAATTGATAGATGAGGTAGTTAATCATACCTCACAAAAAGATGAGGAAAGAAGGGGAGGGGGGGAGGAGGAAGAGGGGAAGGGACAGCTGCAGTGCTCATGTTGTACAGTCACTCTCCTGTCACGAGAACAAATAGAAGTCATGATGGATTAGAGTACCCTGAGCTTTTGTTTGTGTGTGTGTGTGTGTGTGTGTGTGTGTGTGTGTGTGTGTGTGTGTGTGTGTGTGTGTGTGTGTGTGTGT
>JBCEWB011021333.1:0-14937 GCA_039654565.1 Peronia peronii | reverse complement strand
AGAGTTCAATTTCCCCTCAGTGGAGCCTGCCATTATTTCAGTTTTGTCATCATTTAGTTTTAGTTTATTCATTTGCACCCAGTCCTTGACGGACTCTTGTAGGATTTATATAGCGCCTCACCCCTGGAGGGCTCGAAGCGCTTTACATAAAGTAGTTATCATTCGTTTCTGACCACATTGGGACTGAACTCTCACACCATACAAATAAAGGCATTTATCATAAAAGATCATCGACGCCTAATTAAAGAGTGCTAACGCCACAACATTTTCGAACAGACAGACTGAAGTAACTAAGGGTACTGTGAAGAACAGAACATGGGAGAGGTTATCTCTCCCATCATTTTAAGTTTTGTGATGGGGCACAACATTGAAAAATAGTACATTTATAACTATAGCGAGTTTCATTTTTTGTTTCCACTGTCCTTCAGGCGAGAATAATAAAGTTTTGTTGGAATCATCCTCACATTTAGAAACTGCTGGGATTTGTTTGGGGTTATATCTGAGATATTGGCAAATGGTAAGATCCAATGACAGAGGGTCATGAATTTTGACATCATCTTATGCATCATGTTCCTCTGCATATGACTGTGGATGAAGCTGGCGGGACAAGTTGGTCGCGGCATGCTGGGAGCTCCCGACTGGGTTTGAGTGGGAACACCAATCTGTCTCACTTCCAGCTCAGTTTATGCAATGTCATCTCGTACTCGTAATTCTCTCCACAACTGTTGGTCTTGACCTATAACACCACCCACTGACACAACTGGAGCTGTCACTAAGCCTGTCTTTGACGTCAAGAAAATAAATCAATTTTCAGCATCTATGTTAAGGTTACATTACGTTCTAAATAAATCTTTCAACCTCCTGGTGGGGGTTATCTCGACGGTTCTATGTTGAGGTGGGTACCTATGGAATTTAACTGACATTTCAGTTTATTTTGTTGTTTGTGAGGTGAGTTTGTTTGAAATATGAGGGGTTGTATCAGCTTTCTTGCCTTCCTAGTGGGGGAAACGGATGTGCAATGGGACTTAACACACACACACACACACACACACACACACACACACACACACACACACACACACACACACACACACACACACACACATCAGATCAGTATGTCAAGTGTTGACAGCATCATTTTATTTATTCTGTGAAATATGATAAATGTGATATGTACCAACACAATCGTAATACCATATTATATGCATATACTTTATTATGTATTATGTATTATGATTGTATTAGTACATATCACATTTATCATATTTTACAAAATAAATAAAACGATGCTGGCGACACTTGAGTGTAATTACAAAATAGCAATTGCCCTTCTTTGCTAGTTGTTGCTATTGTGGAGACAATAGAATTATTCCGGGTTCTTAAGACCATAGAGTCCTCAATTGCTCCGCACAACTGATCTTTGCTTTTGTCAACAGTTGATCAGTTTACAAGGGCATTTCATTTACTGTCCCCGAGTTAAGCTGAATGTCTGATCTTGACATAGGCCATCTTATTCGTCAATTCATTAGTCGCGAAAACTGGAACTCAGGCTTGGCTGTGTAAGAAAAGAAAATTGGGTACTATGAGGAGAGTTACCGATATGATCACACACAGAGAGAGAGAGAGAGAGAGAGAGAGAGAGAGAGAGAAAGAGAGAGAGACTGGCTAGGGAGAGAAAAGAGAGAGAAAGAGAGAGAGAGAATAATTATCCTTGTACATGCAGTAGGTGTTGTCACCTTAAAACTACTAGATCTAGCTAACTTTCCGTTTGAGCTCCAGATTAGAGCTGACTTTTCCGTCATTTGTTGGCATCGACAATTGTTCTTGTATTTCTGTCTGTGCCTGTTGTTGTCTGCCTGAATGTCTGATTGTCCGTCTGTCTGTCTGACTGTCTGTCTATCTATTCCTTTGTCTGAGTCCCAGCAGATATTCAGCTCTGCTCTGTTATATTAGAAACCAATCTCATTTATTGTTTGAAGCCGAACCAAATACCAAAGTCACCAATTAAGGTTCCTGCGATAACAAACCTATTTATTCGAAACCAATCCGCAATCGGCTCAAAGAAAATACAGGGGAATTTTTAGACCGGGATTTCGTTCTTGTGCCCTAGAAGACCTTGGCTGTGGATCTAGAAGATCACAGTATAATCAGGCACCGATATAATGTAAGTTTTGCCAAAACCTGTCATGAGAGTCAATCAAAACGCGCATTTACGCTCTCATTCTATCTCTCACAGTTCAGATGACTGACTTTCTACGGCATACTCTACTGACTGCGATGTTATGATACATAGCAACTTTTGTGCACACACACATATACACATACATACTACATACACACACAGAGAGTGAGAAAGAAAGAGAGAGTGAGAGAGAGCGCGCACAGGGATCAATATTGATGCACTTCAAATGCTGCGTGGAAAAATTAAACGTTACACTGTGTATATCAAGTTAACCATTTGAACAAAACTCACAAAACCAAGAACACGAATCCTTTGAGATAATGCGAAAAAAAAAAAAAAAACGAAAAAACTCGCCAAATTCATCCCGCCAAGTGGTGATTGTTTTTGACCAGCGCTATTACTTTCTTTTACCAGACACAGGTTGAAAAAACAGTGCAAAGAAGGAAAAACTCACTTTTCTTCGTGTCATTTGAAAAACTGATCACAAAATTTTTTGCCAGTATTATTATGATATGAAGAAAACAGTTTTTTTTCTTGTACATTGATTTTTTTTTGGGGGGGGGGGGTAATTTTTTTTACAATGTACATTTCAAACAAAGAGTGTGAAAGTCATCTATTCCCTCTCTATGCTGCTTGTTCAACATCCTTTTTCTGGCAAAGGGGAATAACACGGCTGGCCCAAAACAATTCTCATTAAATATTGTGATGAGAATTAATTTCTTTGGTCACAGATACGCTCGTACGGCTGGTTGTGATTGACTGTTCAAGGCCTCTGTGCGTTTATAAAGTCCATAAAGTCTGCGGATTACGCATGTTTGCACATGCACGTTTGCAGTCATGGCTGAGTCTGGTCAGAGGTTTGCTCAGTGTCAAACCTAGAGTTGCTTAGAATGTAAGCGGAATTCTTCCGTGGATAGAAACCTTCTTTCCACCGAACGTTTCACATCATTTTGTTTTGTGCGATAAGCTGTGGCATTGGATCGGTTTCACTCTCAGTCCTATCTAGTTCAGGCACCCAAGGTTTCTTGCCCTCGCATGCTTTATAACTGTATTTATGCCGCCTATCTGCACAATAAGTTATTGACCATAGGGATTACTCACAAGTGACAAGGTGGATATCAGTCGACATTTATCATAGCTGAGCTGAAATACTAGGGCAAATCCGGAATCAGGATGGCAATCGACAATAATTACATTATGTTGTGATAATGTGTCGCAATCGTCCGTTTCTATATTTTGCAATATTATAGCATGGCAGAAGCCATAAGCTCTAAACTTAAATTTCTATGCATATCTCACAGCATAATATAACAATAATAATCATCATCATAATAATAATACTTTCTATTAACATCAATATTAAGTTCTTTATATATGTTATTTGCTTTTTTTAAAGAAATTGTTTACTTTGTTGCCGGTTAAACAGTCATATCATATTTTATAAAATAATAATAATAATAATAATGATAATAGTCGTAATAATAATAATAATAGTGATAGCATAGTAAAATACAGATAATATTTATAATAATCATAACAGCACAGTAAGGAACAAACTCTGAGCGCATTACAATAAATTTAGTATATAAGCACGCACGCAACGCAAACAAACATGTGCCCACAGAGAATACGCACACATACGCACACAAACGTCATAATCATCCTGTATTATTATAGTCTCTAATCTCATTAATTTGTATTAAGAAGATAAAAAGATGTGTCTTGAGCTGGGGCTTAAATTTATTTATATCTTCAATTATTCTTAAATTTTGATGAAGCCCTGTCTATACTAGACCTTAGAGCCTAAGCCGAGCACATGGAAGATCTTTCATCTGCAGTTTTGTAGATCATTTATGTTAGTCTTAATCTGGTTGTATCAAGGGAAGATCTCTTCTCTCATTGTCGTGTTAATAGTTCTGTCACATCTTCGTCAATTTCTGTAATCATGTTATGTAATCGTCGATTACTCGAAACTGTCCCGGGTAATTTATGTAACATTGTTTAATGATGAAGGTCCTTCTGTCAACAGATCACATGACCATAAGTTTCGCACGCAATTTCCCTGCCGAAAAGTTTTTATATCCTTAATTTTTGTAAATAAGCTCTTTCATAGTTTTATCGGTGATCTATGCTGAGATTCTCGATGTTTCTGCAGAAAAGTTATAACCTTTGCAATCAATCAATCGATCGATCAATCAACCAAACAATCAATCAATCAATCAACCAGTCAACCAATCAATCAATACATCTGTTCGTCCATCCGTCCATTTATCCATCCACCCATCACTCAATCAATCAATTAATCAAGCACTTATCACTCAAATTACTCAATCAAACAAAATAGCTAATCAATCAATCAGCTAACCAATCAATCGCTCTGTAAAAATAATATAAGATAAACTTCTTAAGTAGTCGAAAGGAAATTCCATTCACTGTTGATGAGACAATTTAATGAGTGATCATACAATTGAATGACACTTTGGTTGATTGATTAGTGGTTCGTTGAATCGATCAAGCAATCGTATGGTAGATCTGTGTATACAGCAATCAAAAGATAAATTTTCATTGGTAGCATTAGTGATAATTGTGATTTAACTTGTCAGAAACACACCTTTTTGGCATCATATTATTTGCGACTACAACGGGACGCACATTGGCCACTTTTCATCATTAATGATACAAACAGAGCCATTGAAGAAAACAAAAAATGTTCCCTCCAGTCTAACACTAATGTTTCTTGCTTCCTGCGCGTCTCATCATCCACTGGGCATTTAAAGGCAGCACCAGCTCGGAACTTTCAATCATTCGAGATAATCACCCGCAGGAGGTTGAAAGACGAAACAGAACGTAAATTTTCAATCATTCAGTACTAAGTCATTGCTTCTCATCATCCCCTTGCTAAACATCTTACAGCACTGGAAAAAAGAAAAAAGAACAGGGTGGGGTAAGAGGTGAAACAATGTCCTTTCTCATCGGATTCCATTCTATGTGGATCCAAGTCCCTTCATTTCTAGAGCATGGAAATTTCATCTATACGAACATGACAAATGTATCCGGCTCAGCTGCTATACTAATTATATAGTCTTCTAACTTTGATCTGATGCCGTAATATACAGAAGTCATATTATATACATATGTATCTGCCTCGGCCTATGTGAATGCAAGGCACCTATCTTCACAGAAGCTGATGGAATCAGTAGCTTATTTTATTTACCAATAGAATCTTCATGCCAAAGTTGATGTATCTATACTTCGAAAGCAGGCCACATGTTTATAATTCAAGCATCAAGCGAAATCTGGTGATAAATATGACATAAAAGTAGATAATAACAGGTTCATGATATATACATATTTACTCCGCTTGTTCTCTGACTGATCAGAATTTAAGTATCCCATTACAACCCCATCGAGACCCCTACGTTATCAATGTCTTCGGAAGCATACAAGGTGGTTGCCGGTTAGGAGCTCAACTCTTTGTCAGTCTAACAATAATAATTTATTGTCTATCTATAGGGAGTACCAATTCTAAACTAGCTCGAATTTAAAAAAAAAGAGTATATATTGTCATTCCCAAGGACAAAATATCGGGTCCCAGAAGGATTCGAACCCAGGAACATCTGATCACGAGTTGCACTACATTACCTACGCTACAAATAACGATAGAAAGAAAAAGAGAAAAAAAGCACTAGTATTAGGGGCTGCAGCAATACAAAAACAAAAAGCAAAGACATGTTGGTAACAACGGCATGACAACAGCACACAATAAGAGCGAGACTATTTATCATAACTTACAAAAATCTGGATGAGTATCTTCCGCCTGGCCGTCACAGCTCAATTATCGAGAGAATACGCTGTGGCCGCACAGAGATGTCAGGGAAACAGAGAGTAACGGAGAATTTTCGACGTAAACCCTGACCTGATCTTACATCATACAATATGGCAATGACGTAGTCAGAAAGGGGGACCTGGGGTAGAAATTTCTAACACGAATGACGCAATAGTCGAACACGGGGTTGTAATTATCTCCCCTATGACGTGCGTGAGAAAAGTATAGGTTACAAAATAATAGTATGGCTAACACAAATCTTCCTAAAATACAAGAGGGCATCGAAGAAAACAGAATTCAAAACCAGCCTTAATTTTGTTATATTTTCATAAACTTTCATGAAAGCTACGGAAGTAAATCCTTCCGATAACTTAAATGCCATCAGTAGGTGTATCCTGTTTTATAGCACCGTTACATTTCATGGGGAAGCAGAGTGGGAACGGGCATGAGCACTTAGTTGGTCAATGAATACACGTAAATTCTCCAGGATTGTTGAATGGTAAGGTCAGTGCAAACGTATGAGCAACTGCTGTCGTTTCCTGACAAAGGTTGCTCAAATGTGTTTCTGTTACTGAGACCTAGCATCATGCATCATAGACTTCCACACCACCCACACAGGTTCTAATAGCATTAGAGGGAGTAAAACCACAACAGAACGAAATAAAAACTTGTTTCACAGATTCATTACATCAATACAGAGATTCGACGAGTTTCAGCTTGCAGCTAGCATGTCTCCATAACATACATTAACCCTGTTATCCTCAGAATATGAGAGAAAGAATACCATATTTCTCAATACCAGCTTCTTCACGGGAACTTGAGCTGTTGCCAATCTAGAAGGCAACTTCTGTACGACAAGAGTATCTATGAGTCAGCCGGTGATGGAGGTACTATGGCGTAAGTAATTGCCATCCAGCTTTCTCGGCAAATCAGACCCCTTGAAATGAAAATGATTATTATGATGTCCATTAACTGTCACCCGAATATCACTTTCAATTTTATACATATTTTCATGCTGAATTCCAATTAAGCAACGGGGCCCTTAAATCCTCTACGTGGAAGCTTGGGAGAATGGGATCGGTGACTGTACTCATCAATATATTAAGTTCATCAATCAGCCCAACTGATGAGATCGATAGATCATAGTCTGCTAGGGTTACGTCAGTCAGTTCTGTGTCCTGTTTATGAGACTAGCACGATCCCCGGATTTAGTGAGAACTCGGGGTCGTTTATGCAAGATTTCAATTTCCATTATTAGTGGACAAAGCCAGTCCCCTTCCTGGCTGCATGATGGTCTTGGTTGAAGAAAACCTCGTCCTATTTCATCAGAGATAAGAACACCCGCACTGAATATTGCCTTTAACAAAACAAAGACTGTAGAAAAAAGAGAACTCTTGCCAGAGAATGATCTGGAGATCACGGCTCAAAATTGACTGAATGTCGTCCTGACATTCAACTTTTCACTGATCTGAAAAAATCCCAACGTTTTGCTATTTATTATCCGTTTACCGCTTTAATTGCATGATCGTCGCTGGATAATCTAATGCGACAATGATACAAAGGACATGATAACTACCTACAACCTGTGCCATGAGAATGGCAGCACTGACCTCAAGAAAAATAAAAAGTGAATAGTACACTATCATACGGACTGCCCAAATGTGCGCCTTGCAAAAAGAGAGATCTGGTTAAATATGATCTTTGTCTTTCAAATTGGACTGTGAATAATGGCACTGCTGACACTGCACAAAACCAAAAGACAAAAGTAGTTCCCATGATAACTTTTGAATGCAAATATGGTCATAGTCATCATCATCATTATTTTAAACAAATCTCTTAAAATTTAAGACGGCCTGTCGACGACAGCTAACTCAAAATACTGACAGAAACAAAGAACAATCTGGAGAACTCGCTATATTGAAAATTAAATAAAGTGATGACACTGGCCAAATTGCCAAACGCCTTGGTTCTTCGTCCGATGAGGGTGATGTTGATGAGTGATACCAACTTATTCAATTTCTACCATATCGACTCTTCATGTTGTTATTTGCTTCTTTTTGATGTATTTGATTAGTTGACTCTAGACAGTTATCTTATATTTTAAGACATTTTTATAAAATGATGGTGATGATTGTAATGATGGTGAAAGACAGTGTCGAATATATCCAGAGCTGTAATATCAACTGATCAGCACTGGGCTTATTAGAATAGTTATGTGGACTATCCCAACACTAACCTTTATTCTGTCTTCGAGCCAAGTTTCAGCTAGGAGCTGTCTGCAAAGAGCCAGAGGTCAAATTTCGGACAGTGAAAATCTTTACCTGGGAAATTCCAGCTATTGCGCGAGATCCTGGCTCAGCAGATGCAGAGTAAATACAAGATGTGTAGGGATGAGTTAATGACGGGAGTGTTAATGGTATATGGACGTGAAGAATGAAGAAGACAAGGGATAGGGGGTGTGGGTTTAATATATAATGAAATTATGATAGCCTTATGTGTGTGAGATTTGCTGTTCAAGATTGGTGGTCTTAATGCTTATTTCTTTCTTTCCTTTCTTTCTTTTTCTGCCTGTATATTGTTCTTTCTTTCTTATTTTTGGCCAGATATCAAAGTAAATAATAATGTTTTCCACTGGCTGCACTGAATTTCCCTGTCTTCCTAGTGCATTCAGCCACTACTGACCTGTCCTGAATGTTACTGGTGTGTATCTTCCCATGAACTATTTGGCGTTCATTTCCTCTCCAGCGCTTTATCCAAGATATTTCGGGAAAGTGTTTAGCATGTCAGAAAATGACTGATATTCGATACGTTTTAGTTTGCGTTTTAGGAGAACTTCCAGTTGCATTTGAAGAGATTACACTGTTGTTTTAAGGAAACTCTGTGATAGTGATGGCAGATTACTTATCTTTGCCTATATGTAATTGTTTGAATAGATAAAATTCAGATGGTTAAATTTTCTCTTTATACTTTACAATGCAATTATTCCTCGCCAAAAAGCAGACAGTGTCACAACATGATACTCGTATTATAATATCATCTTGCAGTATAAAATACCATTTCTTATTAAACCTTAATATTAATGTCATCACAAAGTCACAGACATTCTATCAGAATCTATGACAGTATCAGGATTAACGATTTTGGTACGTTGTGCACTCCCACCTCCTCCCCCTGTACCTTACCCCCCCCCCCCTTTTTTTTTTTTTCTTCACACTAACTGTCACTCACGAGAAATGTTTGAAAAAGAGGCATAGTGTGATGGGCAGAACAGCTGTTAAAGGGACAGAGTTCAAGAACAAAAAAAGGAAAGTGTGGCTCGGCTGTCATTGTGAAAAGATCGTGTTTCGGGGTAATGTACTAGATGAAGATCATTTATTAAATAGCAGGCGTGGGTTGCAACTTACCTTTTATTGACGTATAGCAATACAATTTTTTTTTCATCTGTAATACGCCCTTTAGAAAGTGAACTTTGTTGTCAAACCGGAGAAGCAATCTATGTGAATATCTTTAAGTGAATGATTTTGCGCCCATTGTTCCTGAACAAGGATGACGTGTTTCTAAATTTTTATGAGTCTTCGGATTTCATTCAGTCCTAGGAAATTGATTGTGGAAGATCGAGAGAGTTGATACTGACGGCTCTATCATTAACTTGTGTACAGTCTTTATTGGTATGACAAGGCTAATAAATAGTTCAGTCTACGAGGGCGCCAAAGAATGGCTGAGGGAGTCTCAAGTAAGCTTTAGATCGGATAGCTTCAGGCCACTTGGGAATTGCGAATCATCCTTGCGGTAGACTAAATTTAAATCACTTAGCTCCACTGTTTATTTATTTATTATTTATTTCTCCATTCATTAATTCATTTATATTTTGCAGGAACCGTGATCAACCTTGAGCAAACTATCTGACGCCGACTAAGACAGGCAACTATTAGACACGAATTGTTCTGGAAATGTTCGAAGTGGTTCGAAACTATAAAGGAACACGACATTGTTTGTTCTTCGCTTTTCGAAACCTTGAAATCAATTTAAGAAACAAACAAACAAACAATAAAATCTCTTCATTTGATTGATTGGATCTTTCTGTCATAAATCTACTTTACTGAGTCAAGGCGATGATAATGAGCAGGATCAAAACTACTAGTGTGAGAAAGCTTAGATCATTCACACTACTTAGGTCATCTAGTTTGTTTCTGATCAATTTAGAACAATTGTTATCTTCTCTTATAATAATTATGTTATTAGTCGGAATAGTGTCGACTACTGGTCTAATTAATGATAAAAATCAGTGGTTTCAGCGAGCAATTAATAACATAGACTAGGGGACCTAACACTAGTTCTCGTCTCTTTCATCTACCACTTTTCATTTATACCTTTTCATTTACCATTGACGTTAAGTAAATAAAAATAATATTAATAATAATAAATAAAAACGAAATACAAAAAAAAAGAATATAACCCTACTGTTTTCGTTGTAAATGTTACAGTGACCACTGAAAACAAGAAAACGTGTCTCATTTTGAACGAAGTGTATATTCGCTTTCCCCGACAGAATAGAAACACTTTCTAGCCCAGAGGTTGATGAAAGGCAATCTCAGTATTAAAGGATTGAGAGGTGATAGATCTGTTGATCAGCCATAATACAATTTCATTTTGGAAAGAACAGTAACATTAACTACACCTTCGCTTTTGGTCTTTTTTCAAACGTTTTGCTTGAAAGCCTTATCTCAGTTATCGATTTTATCCCCTTTTTTTGCCGCTGATAAATTGTAATATGAAGGTGACGGGATACCCTGCGTCAGTGGCTGACAAGACCCGTCACTTGTCATTTCTTTTAAAAAAAAAGAGTTATTTAAATACAGTTTGTCTTCTCCAGTTCAGTGCCACCAAGAATTTTTATACTTAACTGTGCGTCATTTTGTTTTTAGCATAAAAGTGAACAAAACGAGCGGATTTCACACAAGCGAGCACTACTCCCTACGGCTCCAGTTATTAGCTCACCAAACTGAAATCTGTAGCTCGGTGCCATCTGAGCACAAGGCCAACAGTTCGTCCTTTGGTTTAATACAGTAGGCATTCTTGTTCCTATATCTGCATATTGCCAGGGACCTTGGCCGTTTATTTGTTCTTCTCTGCGTTATTGGGTTCTATGTGAGCTCTCTATATCTATGGTAAAACGAAGAGAAAAGAAACTATAAAGTTAGCATCAAAGCAGACAATTGAAAGAAGACTCGATTTCATTATCTGTTCCCTAAATAATTATTTTTATTGATTTTCTCAAAACAAAAGATTTTTAAATAAATCATTTTTATGAGTATCAACAAATATAACGTCAGAGTTGATTATTCCCGTTGTGTTGTTGAGCTCTTTATTTTTTATTATCATTTTTTTAGCAGGAGTCAACATTAGAATTAGATTACTGAATTACTAATAGTTTCTCTCTCTGTGCAACATTTTAGATGTCTCTAAATTTTTAGTATAAAGAGGAAAGATTGTATTCGTTTTCTAAATTTCTTTCTTTATTTTTTTTTCTGGTTTAAATGATAATACACAGTAACAGTGCCTTCGTGGATTACAAAAAATATTTGTTGGTTAGTTCTTTTTTTATTTGGACAAACCTTCACATTCTGATTTATGTTGATGGAAATGATAGGGTGACATATTTCAATCTGCTGTCCTTACCGCCTCTCTTAGGTTCATTATCTGGCAATCTCACAATCTGTTCAAAGCGGACAGTGATTTTAAGATTCGAGGGATGGGAAGGAATGACCAGTTGGACCAGCGACACTTATTGAACGTGATATATGTTCAGTTTAATATATACTGCAGTGGATCACTGTGTCTGCCAGGAAGCATTACTGAACCGCTTTGTGCCTTCTTCTGTTGGCTGGTGAATCGGATGTAGCCAATTTTAACTAATCAAGCAGACTAGGTTGGAAGATCAATCATTAAATTGTTTCCCCGTGGGGGCCCGGGGTTTTTAAGTTGGTTCTCTGCTCCCACCTGCAGGTGGTGTAAGCCCGCCATTGGTGGGGTGTCTCCCATGGAGTGCCATCCTCGACATTCCAGGAGAGACATCTCTTCTCTCTCTCTCTCTCTCTCCTTGCTCCTGTCTTCTGTTCCGCTCTCTTTCCTCTCTTCTTCTTGACGTGCAAACGTATCTTACCGTACTTGACACAGTATAGCCGTAATCGTGCTGAAGTGTCGTTAAACCCCAATACAAACAAACAAACAAACAAATCATTAAATTGTGCCACTGATATGTGTGCCATCATAACGAATTGCCGTCCAATGGGCTGGACTAGTTGTATTCTTGCTTGCCAAATCACTCAATCATTTCATCAGTGAGATGTGAGGAAGATTTCATCAGTAGTCAGTTCATACACTGTAACATTTGGTCAGTCGTTTTTTAGGCAGACTCGTTCTTCATAAACTGCATTTTGATCTATTAAGGGTGAGATTCACACACGACCTTTTTCAGAAAAGTGAGCGAATCTTTTTGTTCAAACTGTTCAGTTTATCTCCCTTCAGCCTCTTACAATCTCAGCACATGTATTCTGAAATTTCTAGCAATTGTTGAAGACACAAACACCTCCACTTCATATATATGAATTGGATACCGCAGAAAAAGGGGCTTGGAAATGAATAGTTGCATACGTAAGTCACATAAAACAGCCTATTGGACTGTACGAAGCCACTGTAAGAAGTGGGACCATGTTTCAAGATCAAATAGCTTAGCCAAAACAATCCTTTAGGCACAGTTAAAGAGACGAAAGAGGATGACACAAGAAGAAATTCGTGAACAACATCAAAGAGTGGACGGGAGGCAGCTCTGCCACAACCCAAATTCAGACAAAAGACTGATAGAGATGTCTAAACAAATAAGTGTCCTCAGGTACCCGCAGGTTTCTGGTACCGCACCCATAAGTTATGATGCATGAACAGTACACATACCTATGTATCAGACTAATAACTGCAATTACTTTTGTCTCTTTTACAGATGAAATGCTCCCTGTTGAACACTGTCATCCTTGTATCTGTTGGCCTGTCTAGGAGATCAAACACAATGTTTCAGGCTAATAACTGCAACACTTTGTCTCTTTCACAGATGAAGTGCTCTCTGTTTAACACTATTACCCTTGTCTGTCTGTCGGCCTGTCTGTTTGGCTGGGTGGAGGCGCAGCAGCGTCTGTGTGGCAGAAACTTGGCTGACATGCTGGACTTGGTATGTGCAGGCAGGGGGTTTCACTTGGGCAAACGTGCAGGTGAGTAATCAGTTCTCGTGTGGTCTGTGACAAAAGATTCATTTTCTTAAAGTAAATGGGTGCATTTTGCCCATGTTTATTTTATTAAACTGCCGGCATTTTCAAAGTCATCAAGGAATTTAAGACAGCAGCTCGGTCTCCTTCATGTGGATGACTTATTTATTTTATTCTGTTTATACACTATGGCTATAACAATGAACCATTCACTACTGCTTCCTGACGTCATGTTACATTACAGATGCATGCATATAGAAACATTGGTTCCACAGGGGTTGGTATGCCTGTGTATGTGTGTCTGGGTCTGTGTGTATCTGTGTGTGTGTGTACGTATGTGTGCGTACGTGTTTGTGTGTGTGCGTTTCTGAGTGAGTGAGGCCTGTATTTCATTCTGGGATTAAGAGCAACAGGTTACATTCTGTAACAATGTTTTCCAATGAAGAAGAGAATATTTACAAAAATCTCTTTTTAAAATAAATCACGCTGTTCTTTGTCATGCAGCCGGTTTAAGTCAAAGTTGGACCTGTACTTAGTAGTTAGACGAGATATGCCAACTCAGATAGAACAGTGGGGTGTTTGGATCTGACAAACACTGTCATTGCCTCGTGCCTGCTGCAACGACAGATTGTCTTATGTTTCTGCATTTTCCACAGTAACGAGTCACATCTCTTTTTAAATTTCTCTCCTTATTTGTCTTTTTGTTTTACCATTCTTAGATCTGGTGGGTAGAAAAAATTATCAGCTAGTCTCAGACAGATTGTCAAAGCAACATTTGAAAGAAAAAGATTCATGAACAGCACGGTTATGGGGGGGGGGGGGGGGGGGAACTATAACAAGCAATTTCGAGAGTATTATAAACTATCACAGCCTGTTAGTGGAACTGGCACTTTTATTTTGCCCTTCTAATGTTCAGCATCTACCCTATTCCCCCCCTCCACCACGTCCCCCTCCCACCGTTTTTCCATTATTAATTTTCTGTTTCAGATTTAACAAACAAACAAACAAAAAAAATTGTTCTAGTGTGTGCCATGACATGTGATAGAGTGGACTTTCTAGTCCAAGTTTTGGATATAGATTTGATTGTCATAGGCCCCCCTTTCCCCTCCTTTTTCTTTTTTTGAGGGGGGGGGGCGGGGCGTATGTTTGATGCACTGCATAACTGATTTGATTGTCCTCCACAGAGCGGAATTCCGGCATTGTTCTTAGCAGGCCAGTTCAGCAAACGGTGGGGGCCAATAATGTCCACGACAAAAATCCTTCTGTTCCATCTGCCAATGGAACCGTCGCCGTCAATGTGCGCCAAATTGCTGCAGACAGTAAACTGGGCAGATTTCTGGAATCCATCGTGAGTCAGGACGTGGGCACCGAGCACAGCAGCAGTGTTGGCACACAAGCCAATGACCAACATAACGACAAGGCTATAGAAGAGAGATTGCACAGACTACACCGCAGAGACTCCACGAGTAGTATAGTGGAGGAATGCTGCCATCAAGCCTGCACTTTTGCAACTCTGAATTCTTACTGTGCAGCTTCGAATTCGACAGACGAGGAAGTATCTTTGGTAATGTTATGTGCTTATCCTTTTCCACCCACCCATCCATCCATCCATCCATCCATCCATCCACCCATCCATCCATCCACCCATCCATCCATCCATCCATCCATCCATC
>JBCEWB011021222.1:0-14937 GCA_039654565.1 Peronia peronii | reverse complement strand
CGGGACCAGCCTAATGGGTTCGATTAAAGAGAGTTCGTCTTCCCGTTTTTAACAGGGGTTGGGGGGGGGGGAGCAATTCTGAGTGACTAATGAGACACTATTTTTTTTCCCAGGATTATTTCCCTTTATAAAAAAAATCGCGCTATGGCTCCCGAACTTTGCGTTTATCTTAAATTCAAGCCCTCTCGTATGACTGGAGCTAAAGGAAGCCATCACATAGTCTGTGGTGATGGAAGCGAGTCAACTGAAAAAAAACAAACTAGCACGATGTAGAATCTGGCCTATCCCGTCCCGGAACGAGAACCAACATCATAACACCGGCGCAGCGCTCTATTATAGCGTAACCTACACACTTCATAATATATGTAGATCTAACTCGTGTATTAGATCTAGTACATTTACGCGTATACCTGTACTATAGGGTCTGCTAGGATGCTTCATTATCGATCGATTGTCGGCAGCGCTGATTCCGATACACTGTTTATCCCTCCCCTCCCACCATGAACACATGGCATTCTTACGCTTCTAACCCCTCGCGCCCCATCCGCGGCGCTGTCTCCTTTGTTTTCAAACCGCCGGTATGCACGTTGGTGGAAACCACGTGGAGATGACAATAGCTGATTTTTACCTTTGTGCGGCGCTGACCCGTTCGATTTAAAGGAAACACACGCGATAGCTTCGATTTATGCGAGAGGCATTTAATAGGCGCAAAGAGAATAAAAAATCTATTGTTTCGCTTTTATTCGATTTATCAGAAATTCGTATTATCAGAGTTCGGTTTGAGTGGACTGGACTGTAATAGAGTTGATCATCAATAATCTCCATTAGAATCCTACGTTCTCAATGAAATTGTTTCTCGGATATGTATAATTAATATTGTCCCGCATAGAAAGAGTACACATGTCACAGTCCCACATGCGAACAGTACACGTCACTTCCTACCTACAAACAGTATACATGTCACAGTCCCACATACAAACAGTACCCATGTCACGTTCCTACCTACAAACAGTATACATGTCACAGTCCCACATACAAACCAGTACACGTCACATTCCCACATAAAAATAGTAAACATGTCACAGTCCCACATACAATAGTTCACATGCCACATTCCTACATACAAACAGTAAACACATCACATTCCTGCATACAAACAGAACACATGTCACATTCCTACATACACACACCGTACTGGGCACAATATAGCCGTTGTCATGCTGATGTGCCGTTAAACTCCAACACAGACAAACATTCCCACATACAAACCGTACCACATCATATTCCTACACAGAAGTAACATACAGTACACATGTCACATTCCCACCTACGTGTACAAACACTAGCTCTACTCTTTCATCCAATCCCATTCAGCCTTCATATCACATTCCCCAATCTTTACACTACACGACCGTTCCTCATATTGCATATGCTACAACAAGTACAGAAAACAAAAGAAAACAACGAGCTGATGGTTTACTATAAAATGTTTAATAATCTAGCGGAACACCCAGCTGTTCTGATCACCCAGCTGTTCTGATCACCCCAGTCCTGCTGTGGACAGACAGGATAACAGGAAAGGTAACAAAAAAAAAAAATTCTGAGTACATAAACATGACCCACAGTTTGTAATAGTTGAAGCATGTACTCATGTAGTACAAATAGCTGACAAAATAAGCAATTTAGAAAAAATTTAAAACAAAAAAAATATTTGTGCGTACACTTCAATCTTGGCAAGCTCGGATCACTCTCTTCAGTACAAAAGAATTACTATACCTTTAACCATCATGCGCATCTTAACTTCGTGCTAGCTGCATCGTGGGGCACCGAAGCTGACTACATGAGTGAACACATTCTCCAATCGCAGAAAAACAAAGTTCGACCGTTGAAAGAAAAATCCTCTTCAGTGCCAAATTCACGAACAGTGAACTAGTATTAACCAAGCAAATTATGTCATTATTCTGGACTATGTACATTTTTATGGAAACCTCAAGCCATTTGTGATTTTTTTCAAAACAATAGTGGCATGTAAGACAATAAAAGTTTCATTCAAGGATCAAAGCCACTTAATTATCAACTGACGCCTTCTTAAATAATAATAATAATAATAGAGAGAATTTTTATAGCACTTATCCCCCTACAGTACAGGCTCTGAGTGCTTTACAATCTATTATTACACCAACAGACCCACAGAAGACACTCATAAACGTTCTCGGCTTCCTGGGAAGCATACAAGGCGGCTGCCCGGTAGGTGTTCAAAATCCTTATCAATCTAACAATATCATTCACTGTCTATAGTTGGGTACCCATTTAAACCTGGGTCGAGTCAGGAAAGGCATGTAAATTGTCTTTCCCAAGGACAAAATGTTGAGACCTGTCAGGATTCGAACCCAGAACTTTAGATCCCAAGTTCAACAGCTGAACCGCTAGGCCAGCAACACCACAAACAATTCCTGCATATTATGTCAATAGCCGCAAGTGAATACCTGATCCTTCATGAATCTAATATGTGTACATGTCTCTATTCATTAATCATATAGGGCCTACATGCACATATGAAGAACGTCTATACTATATGTACTGATAGAAATACATGTACATGTATAAATAAAAAGTTTGACAAATTAGCATCAAACCTTTCACTCAACTATTCAGTCGTTATTTTAACAAATGTTCCACTCAATAAACCAAAAAACAAAAAATACACTGGCACCATAAGGCATCAAACATTACAATAAAAAAAAAAAAAAAGTGGGTGAGGGGAAGGTCAACCTCTGGCATTGATTACACTAATTACAAAGGCTTTGTGCATTCTGACCTCTAAACTCCGCAAGGCCATCACAACACACTTTTTCATGGCAAGTGAACACAACTACAAGAATTAATTATTCATTAATTACATCTGCATTTCATGAAAGGATTTTCCAAGACTTAGACAGGCCTCCTGTATTTTGTCTAGTTCTGAGGGAAACAAGACTTGGCCTCACACTATGTGTATGATATGATAACTCCAGAGTAAAAGCATCTGCATTGTCATTTTTTTATATTTTTTTTTACATGTTTTTTTTTTTTTTTTACTTTAATTTCAAAATAGAAAGTATTATAGAGTATCTGTATTATGCCTGTTTTCTGTGAGCTATAAACTTCTGTCAGGGTTATTGCTTACAATCATGTAACCCAAGAAACATACATGGAAGTACATGTAGTACATACACTCTTTCTGAAGCAGAAGCTACAGTAATATTCATTTCATTTTCTCCTTGCAGAAAGCCTTAGTTACTATTCACAACAGAACTACTTTATCACAGACTGATCAGAATCACAGAGAGCAACTAATGTGATCTCAACATACCTGTATCTTTCATCGACACCAGTCGTTCACCTTGCACATGTAGTTTTCAATATTCCTTACCAGCACTTATTTCTTCAAGATCATCACAATACAGGCCACAAATTCATTTTGAAAAAAATAGACAACATACAGTTTTCAGTAATTTTAGTGTTAAGTCCAGTCATGCTAAACTCAACCCTTTGAGACCCAAAAAAAACCCCCAAAAAACGGTGACCTCAAACAAGGCTGAGATTAACCCATACAAAGGAAAAAGAAAAAATCATAAGACTGCCAAGAAGGGTTGACTTCGAGGAAGAATTTACTTAAACCGAGTTGACTTTAAGTGGACCACCATAATATATTTATAACAATATAAGAATATGAGATATGAGAAAGACAGACAAAAGTTACTTTTAAAAATCTGTCTGTTGAGGTAATATGGCTTTGAAAACATTTTCACTGCTACAATTTTAATCTACTAAAATTTCAGTGACTTTTTTTTTTAAACAACTTGCGTGTTTACACACCCATATGTATTTAATAGTATCTGAAAATAACACATTTGTAAATGGATTCACTTGCAAAAATATGCATTATATTAAGCATGCTGAAACGAACCACCTGTTCTGTCCTCTTACTACTGAAACAGTCTTAAACTAAATGTAATGTGCTATTTTGAAGAGTAGCCAAATTACCCTGCCAGGTAGGTGTGGTCCATTATACAATACACACATGGTAATCTGAAATATGATTAAAGGAACATTATGAAAACTTCACCAGGTGACAACAATGTTTTTCTCTCATCATCGTAATTTTTTCACACTTTTATGGTTCACTTGTTTCAAATAACAGAGCAAAACTGATGTGTTTCTTTTTTTTCTTTGCAACGCTGTATTATATGAGATGCAACACAAAGAAATCAGGCTCTCATCAAATTGTGGGCATATGAAGTTATTGATACCAATGTTAAGCTTATTCATCTCCCTTTATGTGTGTGAAAAAACTTTTGTTCTACCCTAAGTAGAAGTCGAGCTATTGGCAATCAAAGACAAATGGGGGTGGCCTATTGCTGCAGCTGAATTTAGTGAGAAAATGGCCAATAACTTTTGTAAATCCTTATAAATCTTTGTTAGCCCATGCTGCTAAATTACAATTTTGGAGCTTTTACTCAATCGATTTCAGCAAATTTAACTTTGAAACACATTTTCACATTGATATAGAAGGGTTCTGTGAAGAAAAACTTGCCTTAAAAACTCATTCACTGTTGAAAAACATGTTTTTTCCAGTTGCCTCAGAGTGCCTGATTTCATCGTGTTGCATCTCATTGGTATGCGACATAGCTCTTCTATATGTACTTAACAGAGCGAAGTAACTGAAATATGGCTCAGGGTGCCACCAGACTAGTTCGTTAAGTTTCTGCCTTTCAGGCCTTGTGTGGAGTTCTCTCGAGGAATATGCTAGGGGATTTTCTTTGAACTTAATATACGTAAACATCTGCATGTATGTATATGTCATGACATATATATATGTTCCAAAATGCAAAAACACAGGTCGATGTTGCATACACATTTATGTACAATGTACAAATTGAGCTTTAAAAATGACACATCTCATCTGCACATTTCCAGCTTAATTCAGTTTGTGCACTTATCACCTCCAAGTCATTCGATTCTCATTTTGTATGACTTTCACCTTTTCATGAAATTAATATTCTGGCTGAGCAGGAAATAGGAAGATTTGGGGAAAAAGACAAAGAAATGCACCCACTAGCATCTCAATGCAACCACTCCATCTAACAAACAAAAAAAAATGCTCAATTCATATGTTTCTTCTCATTATACATATACAGACTGGCCAATCCACACAGCAACTCCTCTACAGCAAATCACCAACATGAGCAAGCACACACATCTATCACCAAAGCACAACCAACAAGGAGAAATTTCAAACCAGAACGCAACTATCCAGGAAAAATTTCAAACCAAAGCACACAACCATCAAGTAGAAATTTTAAACTAAAACAAAAAAAATGATAAACACAGAAATTTCAATCATAAAATGTTCAGCTCCGAAGCACTGCTCATTCAATCCCATCGAGCAGATTCACCCACATCAAAGAGGTACATGGATAGACATATAGACAGCTAAGCACCGACTACGGAACATGTACTGTACATTGTACATGGATCCCAACATCTTTAGAGTAATACAATAGTGCAGAACTGAGAATCTACGAAGTCATTCGAGTGGTGCAGTGGACAAAGCCATCGGATGGTGAAATTTTTACATTTCCAGTTAAATCCAGATATTAAAAACTGACATCTGACACGATGTTATCATGTTAAGACTTTTATCAACAGGATACAAGCAGTCCGTCCCTTCTAACTGAACAGTTTTTTCTAATGTTGTCACAAACCCAAAGCTGTTTTTCAAAAAAATTGTTTTGAAATATTTCCTTTCATTTTCTGACAGCTATTCACAATTTGCCGGGTCTCTCCTAGTTTCTCTGTCCAGTATGATTCCCCACATATACAGGATTGTATGTTGTACATTATACTGAAAAATTTGCCCACAGCTATAGAATCAACCTATCAATGAAATCACAGACTCCCATTGGTGAAAAGCTCTAAGAGCAATTCTCTAGTGACTGCCAACATTTCCCACAGTTTGAGGCTCTCTAATAACTAATAAGTAATGTACAGCCTATCTGTCTTATTTTTCATCCAATATCAAAGTTCAAATACATGTATTCTGTCAATGCAGTTACAGTCGAGTCCACTCAAATTGAACTCTGATTATCCGAATTTCTAATAATTCGAATAAAAACAATTGATTTTTTTTCCTTCTTTGCGTTTAGTAAATGCCTCTCGGATAACTAAAAGCCATCACCATGGGTTTCCTTTAAATCGAACCAGTCAGCACCACCATAACGGTGAAAATTGGCTTTTGTCCTGTCCAAGTGATTTCCACCCAATGTGGAAAACAAAGGAGACAGAGCTGCGGATGGGGCGAGAGGGATTAGACAATGAACTTACATGTACTGGTTCTACATCGTGCTGGGTTGTTTTTGCTTGCGGTTGACTCGCTTTATATAGACACCCTCACAGACTATGTGATGGCTTTCTCTAACCATTTTCAGAGTTAAAACTTTATTAATAGTCCTTTTCAGGGCTAAAACCTAGGCTTACTCATCAACAGTTCTCATCAGGGCTAAAACTACATGTATACAGTCTTTTGCAGGACCAAACACTATAACACCATTCTCCCTCCACTTTTCTTTACTTTATTTTTGCTTTCAAGGCAGCCATTACTAGGGCTAACAATCTGATTAAACCTGTGGGCTTGAATTTATGATAAAGGGGAAGGTTGGAAGCCATAGCACGATTTCTATATAAGGGAAAATAATTATGTAATAAAATAATCAAATGATGCCTCATTAGTCATTTGAGAATTGCCTCCCTTGTTAAAACTGGCAGACAAACTCTCTAATCGAACCCATTAGGGTGGTCCCAGCAAATTCATTTTAAGCAGACTCCATTGTATAAGTTATCTTGTACGAAAAAGACCAAAGTGCACCCAGAATCTTTTTTCAGCAGAGATGAAAAAAAAAAAAAAATCTCAACTTCTAACATCTTACTTCTTTTACAAGACCCATGCTGTCCTAACTTCATTAATATCTGACAATTATTCACTCACATATTACAGAACCTAGAGCCAAGTGTGGGTCACGACGACCTCATGGCAGATTCACTATCGTGATGCCTTTCACCCAACAGGGCTCACCAATATCTCAAGAAATTCCATTGACCCATGACCTTGGCCTTGCATCTGCCACAAGTTTGCCCCATTTCTTGGTTTGACCCTACTATGGTGAGTAGGAAATCTATGACTGAAAAAACTCTTCGCTTTGAGTGACAGATAAATCTAAAGCCTATTGAACCCAGATGCCCTTCAAATAATATCAGTAGTAAGTGAATAACCTTCACGATTTAATTATGGACGAAAACATCTGACCTATTTCTGGCCGGAAATCCCATAGGGTTTTCCTGAAATCTTGTGTTCTACTATTTTCTATTCATTTGTCATCTTGTCATGAGACAACAAAATATTTCGCATCATTTTTTTAAAACATTTTGTAGCAAATTTAGCATCAATAGGAAATACATTTTTCATTATGCATCCTTACAAACATATTGAAAATAAAGAAGAAAATTCACATGAATTACCCAAAGTAAATCAATAAAAAAAAGCAATGAACTGGCTCCTTAGACCAGCTGCACTATGCACTGATGGTTTGGTTTTCCTGGGATAGGACAAAATAATGGCACTAAATTGTATGAGATGATAAGTGATGTGCTCTTTTACGTCTGTGAATTGTTTGGTCTTTCACCTGATGGTGGCTATCTCAGACATAACATACACATAATCCATCAGCTATCTGAACAAATGAGGCTTATGTGCAGAAAGGAAGTTACCCTGTTTTTATAATTTTTAGCATAACAGAAGAATGTCTCAACCTGAAAATAGCAGATGTTCCAAATCCTGTAAATATACTTTGAGATGGCAAAACAACGCTCCACCAATATCTCAGAAAACATCCATTGACCCATGACCTTGCCTGTGCCAAAAGTTTGCCCCATTTCTTCACTTGACCCTGTTATGGTGGGTAGGAAAGTTATGACTTAAAATCCTCATTTTTATAACAGATACCCTCCAAATAATAGTAGTAGTGAGTAGTGTTAAGATTTTGTGACGTAGAAAAATGCCTGACGTACTCCCGCGTTGGGTTTTTCCCAAAATCTTGTGTTCTACTGTTGGGCTGACAATATTTTGTGATATACAGTACAGGCTGAGAATCTTTTAATCAGCAGTATGGACTGTTTTTTCATTAGGACATTATTTCCCTTTACCAGACCCATGGACTGACAATAGTGTAAAGAAGGGAAAAAAAAAAATTTTCTTTTTTTTAAATTTGAAACATCAATCATGGAAAATTTTGCCAAATTTAGCATGACAAGAAGAAAAAAAAACTTTTTTTTCTCCCTTGCACCATGAATTTTTTTTATATGGCATAATTTTAAAGCAAAACGCACAAAAACAATTTTTTCCTCCATACACTGCTTGTTCGTCACCCTTTGTGTCTACAAAGGGGAGTAACCATGTTGGTGAAAAATAGTCCCTTTGGTACAGGACAAAACAAGAAAGGGATTGAAATGAAAATGGAAAACAAAATAAATTTGAAAAGCTCAGTATAAGTAACATTTAAGTAAAATAACACTTTGAAAAATATGTCTGCCACTGTATATACCGAAAAGTGCAAAATCTGATGAAATGAAATTGCTGCAATGTAAAGAAAGATATTCTATTATTATATACATACACACACACAAACCTACACACGAATTCTAAGAACCAATGGTTACTTTGCTCCCATCTACAAATATCTACAAAATGAAATGATTATTTCATTCCATATGAAAAAAACAACAAACTAGACCTACTTGTAGATCTAAGCTGTAAAGGAACTGGAAGAATGCAAAAGAAAAGGGAAAAAAAATTGAAAAAAAAGGAAAAAGTTCTCATTACACAAATATTTTGTTCTGTCTTTCAAATCTCATTTCAGTCAAAATCTACTCAAAGTTCAAGTGAGTAATAAACTGATATGTAGTAAATGATTATGATGACCATAGCATATTGGTGCTGTAATTTCTAAGCAAATGTCTTAATTTCTCAAATTTAACAAGCGAGGCAAAAAACTTGATTTTCCAGTATTCACATGGATCGAATCTAAGAATGAAACACTTTTTTGAAAAAATACAATTTCTCAGATTTGTTCACTTTCAAGGTTCCAACACTGCTGGGCCAACAGAGAAATCAAGTTTTTTGTCTCTCCTGTTCAAGTTTAGAAATCAGGCTTTAGGTGTTTAGTAGAGACAAACAGTAGTATGCAAACAGTATGGCCAATGACATCGCCATTCTCACACCACAACCAAAGACTGTAATAAAATGAGACAGAGAAAGTGTCAGGTCTAGGGTGGGGAATGGACAAGAATAGCTTGTCTCAGAGACTGTGACAGAAGGTTGTGGATCCTTTGTCCATTGTTTACATCATCACCTTCAACACTTCAAAGAGATTATAAAATTTATTTTCCTTTTATCCTGAATCATATCAGTTCATAATCTGACAAAAGGTGAAAATAAGATCAATGAAAAAACCTTCTGTAAGGAGAAAAAGAGAAAGTATGATTTTGAAAAGTGTTGAAAGTGATGATGTCAACAATGGATGAAGGGTCATGGCCTTCTGTCACACTATAAATAACATGAACAAATCAATGAACTTCATACAGAACTTTTTGAAGAACAGATAAAGAAAATGTAATAGTAATACATTTTGCATTTATTGAATAATGTCACATTAGTAAATTTGTGCTTCACCCAGAGAAGTTTATATCTTCCAAACATGAGCAACAAAAATTTCATGAGCAAGAATAATTGTCAATGTTACTGTACAGTACATCTTGAATTTTGTACCCATTTGCATTACACCGGTATATTCTTCACTGATATGACAGCAATGCTTCACAAACTGCCATACAAGAAAACAATGACATCAACATTCTTGACACAAACAGCTATCATGTTCTCGTTTGATGCCATCCAGCTCAATTTTTTTTTCTTTCCTCTAAATAATTTCTATATATTGACAGAGCACGCAAATTTGTTCCCGCATTGCCGACATATCACTTATATGACTAACATGTTCTAGACATGACATCAAACAATATTCTTTTCTAACAAGGAAAGGATTGTACAAAATTCCAGGGATATCCAGAAAAATTCCATTCGCTAGATCAGTGGTTCCCAATGTTCTGGCACTCACGACCCCTTTTCCAAAAGGTTGAAACCCATGCAACCCCAAAACTATCAGCAGTTTGATTTACATTTCTATTTTCTGTGATGGAGAGGGGAAGATCTAACAAAAAAATTTATTCGAAAATCCTGTAATTATTAATTATCAAATTAATGTCATCTAATCATACTGAACAACTGCAACACACATTTTTTTTTCAACTTAAACAAAAAAAAAAAAAAACCCAAAAAAGTAAGAGAATAAAAATGTAATTGATGAGTTGAAATTAATTATATCCCAAGCCAACTCTAGCAAGGCCATGCGACTCTCAAAGAGATTGCAATCCACCAGTTGGGAACCTCTGCTCTAGATGGAACATATTACATACATGTATGTGAAATTGCCGCCACAGCAGCCTATCTAGGATTAAAAGAAAGACAATGGGTGTAAACTGAAATTGACATATTATATCTCTTGTTAGAACAAAATATCCACTGCATTCTGTGTAACTTGTTCATATATTCTAATAAACAATGAATATAATTATGAAGAAATAAGTCATTCAAACTAATATCAAAGAAGTAAAAAGCCACACCCCTAGTATATTATATGGCTGATGTTATAAGCACACATTATTTATAGTAAAACGATGGGTTCTATTTCAAACAGGAAAACAAAATCCATCTACAGGTTGTCATTCTGTTGGTCAAAAACTCCAGAGTGTGAAGAAACGTAAAATAAATTTTCTCTCTGAACTGGGATGATTATAAGAAAGGATTATCTGTAAACGGCCTATCAACAAATACCACATACTTCATTCTGGACATGCTCTGAGTTAACAAGGCACTAAATGGATGAAATACTGATGCCGATGTGGAATACTATCAATGATTATCAGAGAAGTTCTCAGAACAGAATCATGAGCCAAAGCATGAAATGTATCAATCTAACTCTTATTGAAAAAGAGGATTGTTTTTTTATTTACCAAATTAATTCCCTTTGCAATACTACTGAACAAACTTAGTTCAGAGAAAAAAAAACAATTTGTGCACTTTATGCTTGAAATATCCACCATGAAAAATTCATAGCATTAAAGTTTTATCACAATTTTCTGCGACCGATATTTCAAATAAAAAGAAGGGAAGTTATATTTTTGGCGCCATCTATTTGGGCCTACTGATGCAGCTAGACCTGGAGGCTATTTGGACCTATTGATGCACCTCTTTCTCTCTGTCCGTGCGCAAGAAAGTTATTGTATCCAGTTAGTTAGCTGTGCCCCCCCCCCCTCTCCTTCCCCCTAAAACTGAGAACAGACACTCCTATGTGTGAGCCAATACAAAATTGTTTCACCTTTACTATGTGGTGGAACTTTTTTATTTGCCTATGTTTCCTCATCGCAATACTAGCCCAGATAGACACACTGTATTTTTTTCCCTTCTTTACAGTGCATCTTCAATAGCCCTTGTGTTCTGCAAGGGGAAGTAATCTGGCTACTGAAAAACAGCTCCCCATTCATTTCATTATTCACACAGGTGCAATGGACATACTTTTGTGTTGTCAGATAAGACACACAACAAACCAGGCCATCTCTCAAAATCAAATTTGGCCAACTCCTTTACATGGACACAAAAATCATGAGTTACCCATACCCCATGAAGAATGCATTTCACTCACACCCTGACAAATTCACACTCAAACAAAGAAAAAATAGCTGTCAGTAAAACATGGTTTTCTTCTGCCTGTTACTGTGCTGTTTCAGCAGTGCCGCATAATCCAGCTCTTCTGTCAGATTCTTGGGCAAGGGAGCATACTCCTCCTCCACTTCCCGGTTTCCATCTGCAAACAGAGAGAAAAAAAAATTTGGTAGGCATGATAATCAATTGTTTTTTTTTTCCAAAGACATTCTCAAAAGATAAAAAAAAAAAATTAATAAAGGTATGGTTTTCATACCAGCATATAACCACTGCAAGATATTTTCTCACATGTTAAGTTATATGAAATACACATATATATGTCACTTTCTCAAATAATATTTGCTTTGCCAAGTGTTACAGCTGAGAAGAACTCATCAGAACAGAATTCCATGGAACTGAACAAAAAATACCCGAACAAAAAAAGTGAGCATTCTTGAGTGATGGAATTTTTATCAATTTCTTGTCATGAAATGCAAACTTTTTAAATTATCTTGTCTTGCTTGTGAAGACAATTTAATATGCCATTGCTTGTTTGAGAAGTGCTGTGTTTGTCTCTTTCTCTCTCTCTCATTCAAATCTGAATGCATTAGAAACATCCAATGTGTTTTTTTTAAAAAAAAACAATAAATAAACAAACCAAGAAAATGAGTCATGAGTACTCATATAGTGATAGCGATTAAGTGACCCACCATAGACAACTACAAAAAAAAAAAAAAAAGTTTCAAACCAAAATGAAGGGTTCTGAGTACCCTACAGCTCTGGAGTGAAACAGAACACAACTGTACATGACACAAAATTACTACTTACGACTACTAGATTAAAACAAGGTAAAGTACTTGAAAGTTAGTGTGTATCAAACCAATGACCTATGAAATCTTTAGTTACCTAAGTCTGCATACTGGTCTGGACAGAATTGCCTCCTTCCTCCAAAGCACAGGTCAAACTTGGGTCCATGAGAAACATTATTCCCTTCTGTGAAAAAATGACCACAGCAAAATGTACCATTCTCACTGACAAATTACAGCTATACCAAAAAGACACTATCATAGGAAACAGTACATGCAAGACATTGTTGAACTGAATCCATGTTTTGGCATCTAATGCCTGCTTGTCTTGGAATCTGATCAACAAGATGTTAATTGCTATGAAGTTGTAAGCTATTCTGGTGCAATTAATCGGTCCCACTGCATATGGGCCAACACATTAAAATTTGAATTTTCACCTTTGGTCACTTCTTCAGGCTTGTATTAAACTGTGTGTAAAGAATTAATTAATGCAAACGATGAAAACAGATAAAGAAATAAGCTAGTTACAATAAATGTTTCAAATCATCCAATTTTTCAACTGGTTTTGAAACTAAAACCAAAATCTCCTGTGTTCACCCATGTGCGACAGGACCAGTGAATAATATCATTTCAATCACAAGTATCCATTCAGAAAAGTCAAAGAAAACATTTACAAGAACAACTTGTGAAAAACATTTTCCCCGAGACATTTGCTGTATTCGCAGTGACAATCAGAAAAAGAATTTTCTTCGCCACAGTTGCCTTCCAGCAGGATTACCTATCTGTACTGCAGATTAGTTAGCTTCTGAGTCATGAGTAACCACTGACAATCTAATCAGCAAGAAACACTGACATTCCGGAGCCAGAAACTCTAACCCAACTCTCTCATGAAATAAAAGATATACACTGTACAAATATTAATTAGCACTCACTTTCTTTGGCCGCTATAGCATCACAGGCATAGGCAAAAGTGACAAAGCCATAGTTATCTCTGAAAAATAGAAAACAATTTTAAAAGTTCCAAACTAATCTTAATACAAAATTCCATTGCATGAATAGCAGAGCACAAGATTCTGGGAAAAACCTGATTGGATTTCCCACCTGGAGTACTGCCAAGAAGCAAAACAAACTTGTGGCACTCACAGTCTCTTGATTGGGCAAGGTAAGATAAGATATCAAATGATTTTACTTAACATTGGATTTTGGCTGAAGTCATCTATCACACCAAGCTGGGTAGGAATGGGCAAATTTATGCACATGCCATTAACTGGTACCGCCAATTTCATCTTTATTGTGTCATGTACTCCACAATTCCAATTCAATGCCCACTCTCAGCACTTCAATTCATGAACAAGTTCCTGCTTCTTAAGACCACTTGTTACCATGTCTCACTGTAAATAATCTTGTAGCTCTGAACAAGATCTGATCTTGAAGTCCATGGTCACAGTTGAAGACAATAATTTCATAGAATACTGATAACTTATCGGCAATCACGCACATCAACAGAATGGATGCCTAAGTGCTATTGTTTATGCTATGGGACCTACTTATTTCCCTTGGACAAGAGTTACTGTATTTTCCTTGGCAGCCAAGAGTTGCTGTCCTTTGACAAAATGTATATTTTATGATTAATATGATTAATTAGGTAAGTCCTGTCAGATGTAATGAGTTATCACATATCATATCCATGTCTATGACCATGTCCTTATATGATGTCATCTGGATGTTGAATATTTAATATGATGATGTTTGTGGTTACATGTACATCACTGAGTTAGAACATGTATTTATCATGATGTCCGAATCGTTTTCGTGCAATAAATGGAGTTGACTGGTACGCTATGAGTTTTCTGTGTGATCACTCTATGATTAGTGAATGCTCAATGATTCACAACATAGGAGGACACAACAGTTTACAAGATTTTGTCTTATTTCCCGTCTGAGCCGAAGCTGAGGCAAGGTCATAGGTTCCAGCTGGAAATATGTGTGGTGCTCTGCTGAAACCCTTCACATGTCGGAAATTTCACTTTTTGAGATATTGTGTTTTTCTTGTAGCTCAGATGTTCCTGAATACTGGGCAGTTTAAATTTTTTAATTATCTTATCTAGAAGCTGAGTTATGACAATTTAAAGTGACGAAAACACACGAAACAAGAAATGAAGAAAATCGCATTCAAAGTTTACGTATTTATTTTCATCATTATAATTAAAATACATCTTAAAAAGACAATCCAGACATATACTAGCACCATTCTTATGCACATATATGATAGAAAAT
>JBCEWB011021221.1:17475-27925 GCA_039654565.1 Peronia peronii | reverse complement strand
GAGCAAAAATTTACCACAGAGCCTAAATACTATTACTAGACCTAATACAATGAAACATATTATATTGTCAACAATGTCACAGTCCAAGTTCTCTCTTTCTCTCTCTCTCCCTATCTGACTTTCTCTATCTCTTTCTCCTCACACTTTTTCTCCTGCTCCCTCCACATGTTTCCTTCCCTTTCCTCTCTTTTACTCAGTCTCCATCTCTCTCTTTCCCTCTTCTTACTCTTTTCCCTCACATATCCTGTTTCTTAGATCGACCAAATAAGATCAGAGATGTACTGAGGTTGAACAGGATGGTTTCCCTCCGTGAGAATTGACATAATATTAAGGTTGATTGCGTCACTCGGTCACAATTGACACAATTTTAAACGTAACTGCGTCATTTAGTCGCAATTGACATCGTTTCAAGGGTGACCACATCACTTGGTCACAATTGACGCCACCATTTGGTATCTGCATCATGTCAAATTGCACCAATCTTGGAGGGGGAGGCGGTGTCCTGGAAGCGATTTTTTAAAATTAAAGATCTAGACTATTTTAACATTTTCCATCAAATTCGGCATGTTCAGATTAGAGGAAAAAGTGAAAAAAAAATTGACTTTTTCATATGGTTGCCATGGCAACGTCACCATATTGGATTTTGGCATCTCTAAATTGACATGTTTTGAAACCTATCTCCTCTGCCAAATTTCAACGGAAATTGTTAAAACTTGGTGAACATATTGTTTCATATAATATAAAAAAAGTTACTTAGTTTCAGCCCTTCCTATGCAGTAGAAAATTTTCTAGAAATTTTAATACAGTAGAAAATTTTCTAGAAATTTTAGAAAATGCCATGTAACAAAAATCAAATTTCGCCATTTTTTCATACTAAAATCTCATATTTCTCTAAAACTTACCAACTGAATGGGCCGTGCATATGTACGTTTTTTGTTCTTGTTATGAAAATGATGTATACCAAATTTGGTTAAAATCATTTCAAAACAAAAAAGTAGATAGCAAAAGAATGTAAAAAAAAAAACTAGGTTTTTAGAAAAACGTGTTTGAAGTTTTTTTTCAGCGAAAAATGGACATGGAAAATTTTTTGTTTGGCTTTCAGCCTCGGAACAGCACTTTTTTACATACTAGCCCTCTCTTCATGACTTCTGTGTCTCTTGTTAGTGTTTTTCGGCTTTCTGGGCATATCTTTTCTCGAATTTTGCCCCTTACCCCCTCATCACTATAAGGGCTTCCGTAGAGTAAATACCGGATTCTTGAGGGCCTAAATGTGCTTCCCATATTTTTTTTTGTCCAAACCAAGAGTGTCTTGACCTTTATATGCCATATAGTCCACAGCTCAGCTCTGAAGCAGCAGAAAGAAAGGAAAATTTCACTACTTATAAGACATAGAAATTCATTTTAGAATGCTTAGATTACATTGATAATCTGCATGATCAGCAGTTTTTTTTTGCGTCATAGTGGTCATCCAATGTCCATCCCTGGCACTGGGGTTCATGATGTTGCTAGAAGAGGTCATAATCAAGTGTCTTATGCACCTTTTGCTTATATATAATCATATAGCACTGATCTATGACTGCGTGTAGCAGCCAGATGAAGCCAAATCCTGGTTGACAGTAGAATGGACATATGTCTCGCAGTCAGTCAAAATGAGATGTTTGTCCATTTTTCACCATATGGGGTTTGTGGTATCATGTGAAAGCATATTTATACCCTTTCAAAGGGTGAAAAATGTTCTGAACTAGCTTCATTCTAGCCAGAGATATTGCAGTTTAAAGAGACAAGGAGGGACCGCTAGTAAATGACCGAAATTCCGAGAAAATCGAGTTTAAATGAATGGGTGAACACTTAAATCTACATACCCACCTCACAAAAACCAGATGAAGAAATATTTATAAATCGAGGGTAAGACCGATATTGTCTTGTTCAGAAATGAATGCAATTTCGATTTCTGCAATTAAAAAAATTTCGAAGTCTGACCCCCCTCATCACATTCAAAGCCCGATTTCTCGGTTCTAGTCCAGTGACTTACGTCTCATTTTGACTGGCCGTGAGACATATCCACTTTGTGATACCATTTTTATACACACAAAAGGCAGGGCTGTTAAGAGAAAACAAAACCCCAAAATCACATTTTTTTGGGCAAAAATCATGGTTCAGGATTTTTTAAAAATAGTCTGCTAGATCTGTCAAGAACAAAAAAAGAGAAAGAAAGTTACTGGATAAAATTTGGCATTATTCAAAAATTGCTCACAGAACCTTTTAATATGAGTTTTTTTCTCATATATATTTTTAAATGGCTTTTCTGTACCATACACACAGAAATATATTATAGGTATTTTGGAAACATGACACTGAATTGTTCTGTTGTAATATTTTGCATTTTTAATGCCAAAACTAGAACATTCAGTGACAAAATTTATTTGAAATTGGTTGTTGAAGCATGTATGGTATTGTGGATTTTTTGTTGCAAAGAAAAAAAAACAAAAACTAAAGGAGGTTACGATAGCTATATGGTTAGCCAGTTAGGTGTCTGCTACTCAGCAAAAAACTTACATCAGTTGCAGGTTTGAGTCCTGGATTCTACCGTCAGGGAACGGGAAAGATTCGAATATTAGGACTTAACATTTTTACAGTGACTGAATGATTCCCGGGCTCCTTGGATAGGGCAGCTCAATGTCTAGCCTTCTTGGATAAGGGTGATTATATTTCGGAAGACCCCCTGTGTAAGTTACGGATGTTAGAGAACCCTTGGCAGTTCATCAGATGAACAGTAGGTGAAGATGCTGCTGTCTGGGCAAAATTTCTACCTGCAAAAAAATTCTTCTTACCAAAAGCAGGGCAGGCTCTTAAAGCCCAGACTATCCTACTTTCTTGGAATTGAAAAATTACATACATAATAAAAAAAAAGAAAATACAACCACATTTCTGGACCCTGCAATTTCAAAAACCCTTGCTGAGCTCACAGGCACAAAGAAATTTTATACTATGTGTTAGTTAATCAGTTTTGTTCAGTACTCTGCTTACTTTAGAATAAAAGCACTTGTCTAAATTTGACTTCTCTTCAAGTACAGTGGTCTCTATCTAAGAACCCGGTCGTCGGGAGACAAAAAAAGCGGGCTCATAGGCGGACAGATTCTTAGGCGGATTGAAAAGTTATGCAACCCATCTGACTACAGATTGTCTTCACTACTATTTAGTTGATCGTTACCGTTAGTTGAAGATTTATCTATGCAATAAAGTACAGCCTTCTTCCCTGTGTGCGTGTTATTATTAGATCCTTTTTAGCATATAATTACATTGATACTGTCCAGCTTGTAAACATTAAGTGAGTTTTCACATAACGGTGTCATTGTTGAAAACATGATATTGCTGCGAATCATTGTGCGAGTGACTCAAGTGTTTTACAGACCAATTGAAGTAGCAAAACAACTGACCAGTCAGGAGGCTAAACTTACTCCACCTTATCCACAGAGCCAATCACAAGTGCTGTCCCGTGCATTGTCAAACAAAGAAATGGCTACCAGTTAGTCCACAGTGTGACCTGATTATGCAGTCATACATCAACCATCACTTCCACACCTTTGCCTACCTGTTCTCTCCACCCCTGTCCCCATTTTACTGCACATCTAGCACTGTGCTTTCTCTGAAGTGGACAATATGACACCGAGCCCTTAGGCGGATTTTTAATTGGGAGCGGGCTCTTAGAGGAGTAAATTATAGAGGAAAAATTCCTTTTCACAGCAGAGGCGGGTTCTTAGGCGGACCAGGCTCTTAGGCGGAGGATTCTTAGGCTGAGACCACTGTATTGATGAAACTACACAACTGCGGTTATTTTTGTATTATCTCCCCTTCGTACACTAATATGCTTCCTTGTGTGCAGATTTTTTTTTTTTTTGGCACTGGTTTCCCTTATCATTTCTTTAGTCTTGCATTACATTAATTAGCTTTGAAATTATATATATATATATATATATATGTTTGTAAACAATATATACACTTATGATGACAGTCACCTTGAAATTGACACCTGAAATAATTTTTTTCTGCTTGGCCTTTGGTTATTAATAAATTATATACGGATGATGGTATATAAAATTTGCTGCTTATTTTTTTTAACTACATATATGGCACTCTTTATTCAGGGTGTCAGGATACCTGGCCAACAAAGTGGGCAAAGCTGCTGCAGTGAGTCTGGCAGGCACCATTCTAGTGGTACAGGTAAAAATTCACATTTTTATTAAAAAAAGAAATATTGTCCATCATGACATGTATGAGGATCTTAGAATACAGAAGCCTTTCCATCTTTTTTGGAATAGTTGGCAAACTTCTCTGTCACTCATTAAAAGATTTATAATGGTGTGTATCTTAATGCTTGATTCACTGACCATTTGACAGATCTGCCTTGAGATCCAGTGATACCAAAGGTAGACAAGAATGCATCGGGAGTCCTTACATAGTCCTTGCTATAGCTGTGTTGTGTCACTTAGCAAGTGTGAACAGACTGATGGCACGTATTCACATATACAGCCACAAGAGTAGTAGGCCTGTATGTATCACATCCTGGCCACATGGTCAACAGGCCTATTATCCTAGTAATGTTACTGTCAGTAATGTACCAAGCCCATTGTCGAGTAGGCTGACAGCCTAGAGCCCTTAGGCTGGGCTGCAGTTCTAGAGTGAAGAACCACTGCTCTATGCATAGGGCAGGAAAAATGAAGGTTAAAAATCTTGTTTGCTGCTCCCAATATCCACTGTAATTAACAATTTTTCTAGTTCTTGAATTCTGGAGATCTAACAATCAAAATTTTTTTATCCATTGCATGACACTTGTTGTATCATTGAATCATTTTATAAAAATATCCTCCAACTGTCCCCCACAAAATGAGTTATTTCATATATGAAATTGCATGAACTGGACAGTTTTTCACTGAATGTCTTTCAGATTGCTCAGTATAATGGTTACATTTCGGTGGATTGGACCAAAGTCCAGCGTGCAATGGACAGAGCCAAAGCCCGAGCACATCGGGCTGTGCTACATAAAAAAGACAGTGCTGTCGCAAAGGTAACATCAGCATTTACTGGGTAGATGTTTGAAAAGGTTTAATGGAACAATGGCCATCTGCCTGCATTATGGATTGCAAAAGTCATTCAGGTTATCTTTATAACAGGCCTTTCAACTTCTGAAATGAAAGCTGTCTCAGCTGATATGTATAAGTGATTATTGTTGTTTAATCCAGACTGCCACAATGGTTAAAACCAGAATAAAACCAACTCATTCAGACTCTGAGATCCCACTGACTGAAATTTTACTCAGCAAAAACATAAATTCTGGGAACAATCTGGATGTTTATTAGACTGCTAAGAACTGCCCCAGTGTCAGATTTCTATACCGGAAAGAAACAACAAGTTGGTTGCACAGAAATCTTGTCAGTGAATGAGGTAATGTCTTGACCATTGCTTCTCTCACACAGCACATAGGTAAGCATACTAAAATGTTTCTGTCGAGTATATGGATACACAGAGTAAGTTGTAAAAACTGGGAATTTTGTGAAATACTGATACATTGAAGGAGTTAAATGTTTCTATTTTTTTTTAAATCTGATGACTGTATGTACTGAAGAGAACTGCATCAGTTGCCGAGCTATTGCCTTTGAAAAAGTGGTAAAATTGAATAGATTCATAAAAGTTTGCTCCATTTAACTGTTCATGCCCTGATGTAGTGTTAGTGCAGTATCAAATTACTAGTATTATAATGTTAATATTCTTTAGAGCCAATGTCAGTCAAATTACCAATGCTGCGGAAAAAAAAAAATTGAGCGAAGTAAGTAAAACGTGTTGGTGGCCTAGCGGTTGGGCCGTCAGACTCGGAATCTGAAGTTCTGGGTTCGAATCCTGACAGGTCCTGACATTTTGTCTGTGGGAAAGACAATTTTTACACATTTCCTGACTCCACCAAAGTTTGAATGGGTACCCGACTATAGACAGTGATTGATATTGTTAGATTGACAAGGATTTGAGCGCCTAACAGGCAGCCGCCTTGTATGCTTCCCAGGAAGCTGAGTTTGTGAGTGTCTTCTATGGGTCTGTCTGGGTAATAATAGATTGTAAAGCGCTTAGAGCCTGTACTGTACAGGGATAAGCGCTATATATATACTCTCTATTATTTATTATTATTATTACTAGTCAGATATCTGGAGTAACTAACGGATGGAATGCTATCATGTTAACTTATGACTATCAGTGAACAATCACCTATACCATAGTCAAAGAGAGTCTATTTTTTTTTCTTTTATGAATAACTTGCCTGCTTCCTCAGTCTTATTTTTGTTCTATCTCTTGTTTTCTTTCTTTTTTTTCCCCTCTGACAGCTGCAGACCTTCTATGAGGAAAACTTCTTTCTGGCCAGTGGTTTTACTGCCGGATTTTTGATTGGATTTTTCGTGTGACGAGCCAGTGGCATGGACGATTGTTGACGTGAAGTGTATGACATCATTGTGAACTGTTGGACAGAACACAGCACTTCTTTTGTATACTGGATGTTTTTTTTCTGAATTTGCAAAGTTTTGCACTTTTAAACCATTATATGTTTTATTCCAGATCTATAACAAAAAAAGATCTTAATATCTGTCATTTTTTGAAATGAGTGTTTGTCAGATGCAGTTTTTTTTTTTTTTCAAATTTGGAAATTTTACCATTGTTTTGAGAAATGAGATGTGAAGAAATTTAGTCTGTTTTGATTTCAAACAGTTGATTGTGTAAATTCTGTCAATGCTTTCAGTGTACAAATTAACTGGGAAAATGGAAAATTCTGCTTTGTTTCAGTAATATTTTAGGATTTTATCCCAACAAAAATAATATAGCAAAGCAAAAAAAAGACATAAAACTGTATGTAAAATGAATACTTTACACCACATATGTTGGGGAGGTAAAAGGAATTGGACTAATTTTTCATTGAAAATTTGCTAGTTGTTTGCTCACATGAGTGTTGTTCTTTCAGAAATATGGTGAATGTAATTCACTGAAAATGTAGGGAATTCATAGACAGTATTTGACTACAGAGGGGACTATTAGACATGTTAGTCATGCATCATCACCCGGTGTCATATAAATTATATGTATATGGAAGCCAAGCCACTTGTCATCATATGCTACATTTTACTGAGCAAGTTTCAGTTTGAAGAACCTCCTTTCTTAGGTGTTTTTTGGCCAGTTGACTTTCAGTAAATATCTATAATTATCTGATTATCATCCTAAGAAAAGATGAACCGACAGTTAGTTATTGTCCAGTGATGTCAAATTCAAGCATATACAATAAGTAAACTGTATCGACAGCTAAACAATGCCTAATGATATTAAACAAACACCAATAACTAATTGTGAGTATGACAAGACTCACAAGATGGCAATACATGAATCAAGATGTGTCATGATATTCTCTAGTCACAAAGATTTAATTGTTTTCCTGCTTTTTTTTTCGTTGTTGTTGTTGACAATTTGTATAAAAGTGTCAAAAACACCATACAAAAATAAAAAACAAGAAAACATATATGTTTCTTTAAAAATCTGATTGATGTCAAAGGTGGACTGTATCGCACCAGATGGATTCTGAGCCACATGTATAGGCAGTGCAAGTTGTGTGACCAGTTGTAAAAAGTTAGCAAAGAACAATTATGTCATCCTGTGAACTGTGTAAATTATCCCATTTCTGACAACTGTTCTGTGATTTTGCCTAAGACATGAAACAGTTGCTGGATCTACTGAACTTTTATCTCAGAGTTTTTGCCACGGGACGGTGCCATTTTAGATAAAAATGCAGATACTGTTTTCAGCTCCTGAATCATGTCATGAGCTTTTTTTTTTTTTTTTTTTCAAAGGGTAAAATTTACATGTAAGAATAAATTCATGGAGGTAGCTGAGGTATTAGGCGTCCGATTCTCAGTGAAAAAAACTTATGTCATGGGTTTGAATTCCACAAGAAATGGCAAAAAAAAAAGGGGTGGGAGCACCCTGATATACTTAGAATCTGCCCATAAGACTAAGAGCAATATTTTATTCATAGGGAGTGTTCTTTCAATTTTCGCAATATAAAAACATTGATATCAGACTGTGTTCATCACATTTAACTCCTGATTTCTTGTTCAAATACGGTGACATATGGCTGATTCTGACTGGCCGCCAGACATATCTCCGATAAATAGAAAATATTATTTTAATGTAGGAGTTGTGATATCATTTCTTAGATAAGTGATAGTTTTGAGGCCATCTCTACAATCTGCTGATTGATGCTAGCTTATAGTTATGAATCCAATGTTTAGAAACTTTGATGATTTATGAAGTGTATGAGATACTGCAATGTTCAGCATTCTCCCTATTGTGACCAGGGTGAATTGTAAGACACTGTTGTTTTTGTCTTAGTAGCTTGCATCAATATAGCTAATTTTTTTTTCTTGAGCTATGGATGAGTGTGTTGTACAAAGTAGTGAACCTTTTGATAATGAAACATTTTTTTTATGGAATGATTTTGGACCTTTGGGGAGTCGTCTTGATTCTAGTCATGACATCTTCTGCATGAAGTATGTTTGAATAACTTGAACAGTCTTAAAGTGGGAGGAAGAAAAAGCACCATTTAATCTGATCTAGCCCAGTACACATCACTTGCTCAGTGTGGCAAAATTCAGAATGGTGAGAAAGACTCCCCAAACAATATTTTGGCAAGAGCAGTTGCTTTTTTTGTGTTGCATTTCCAAATATGTTCATGTATGTGTCTGTTTACTTGGAATGTGTTCTGTTGATATCTGCCTTATCTCTTGAGCTTTTGGCTTATTAGACAGATTACATGACCAATAGGCCTACTGCATTTCAGGTGATTGTTCTTTTGTCACTTTGTGAAAATTTGATATATTTGAAGCTTGTGACATAATGACAGATTTAACATTGGGGAAATAGGATTGGGGATTTTATTTCTGTGGGTCTTGTTCATCAAAATTCAGTGGTGAATGTATACCATTTGTTTTCTGAAGATAGTTAGACACAGTAACTTTCTTTCTTCCTCGCTTTATATTGTACCATAGGATTGTCCTTTTAATTTTTGAATATAGGGTATTGTCAGTTCATGTTAGAACTAGGTGTTTCGAAATCCAGAACCAGTTGACAGTGATATTGTTGAAGCAGATGAGAGAAATAAGCTAAATTTTGTACAGTATAAAAATTGTGTATTTTCCAAACAGAACTACTGCTGTTCTTGGTTGGCCAAATAAAATCTGTCTGTCTGTGTCACTGAACTAACATATCAGGCTTTCACTTGTCCTGTCTTCTTCTTGCTTAGTCCATAATTCCATCTCTGAGATCATTGGGGTACCTGTGAAGTATGACTGAATGGTGTACTTGGATCTAATAAATGTGGAAAGTATTACAAATCAAAATGCTCAGTATCGTGTATTTGCACAAGTATGTCTATTTCTCTATAACCAAATTGATCAGGTTCTATTGGTGGTGAATGGTTGTTTTCAGTTTTGTCTTTTGTTTTCGATCTATATTTTTGTGGAGGTAGGCTGGAATAAAAAGTACATGACTATTTGACCTGCTTTTTGTCTTGATGTTTGTTAAATATTTGAAGGAGAAATGGTAAATTCACATTATTGTCACAAGTGCAAAAGAGCAAAGTAGAAAGAGGAGGAGTGGGAGTGTTCCATCTTGTAGTATTTTGTTTCTCAGATTATTTGTCGAGAGCAGGAGGCATCATGAAGTGACAGTTTTACAATCATAAAAACTGAACATTGCTTTCAAATGTAACTTATTTTCTCATAAAGTACATGTATATTTAGTTACTGACATCGAAAAGTTCCTACAGTTTCTCTTTAACTCTTTCACAAGTTTTAGAGTTGAGCTTGTTTGGCAAAAGTGGCTGAGCGATTCTCTTTAAGAAATGTGCAAGTAATCCGAAAACATTATGATGTCAGCGTAACAAACTGAGATGCAGCGAGTCCCCTCCTTTGACTTTAAAGTTGTAATGAATGAGAAAGGCACAAAAGACTTGTAAGAATCCAAGAGAGGTTACATGCTAGCAGGTTCTATGAGGACATTATAATTCTTCAGTATGTCATGTGCAATATTTGGGATTGGTAAGACAAATCCACACTGTAGATAGTCCACTGGTTAGCAAATGGTGTCAGAAGATTTCAATGTGTCACACATTATTTTGGGGTGAGTTGGCCATAGGACACTTTCACATTGTAGAAGGTCACCTAATATAGTAATAACATTCATGCAGAAGAATTCACTTACTCAAGCTGAATCTCCCAAACTGAAATATAAAACATACTACAAAGATTGTTGGAATCATGTATTTAATGTTTCAAAAATAAACGAGTGTGGAATCATAATTTTCAGATACGATATTAGGATAAAATTAATAACGAAGAAAACATCAGTTGGAAAGAAAACCAAA
>JBCEWB011021221.1:0-17375 GCA_039654565.1 Peronia peronii | reverse complement strand
GTGGAATCATAATTTTCAGATACGATATTAGGATAAAATTAATAACGAAGAAAACATCAGTTGGAAAGAAAACCAAAAGTAAAAACAAGTTGCTTCACAAAAATCAGGGATTAAAAAAAAAAAGACTGAAAAGTATTATAAACCAGAAATGATAATTAAGTTAAACTTATTTATTGTAAACAATACTGAAATTTTAAACTTACGAAAGTGCCATATTTTCAAAAGATTGGCGATGCATAGCCAGTATGTCAAAACCAAAAACAAAGTTGATTTGAAAAATAAAAATAAAAAATTTCCTTTTTTTTCACTCTTTCAAATGGAATAGCAGTTTTTTTCATTAGTGCATCATTGACCAGAGGGACAAGTATACTCAAAGGATGACTGATATTTATAGTAAGTGGCAAAACAGTAATGAATTATCTTTCAATTAAAAATTTTTTAATTTACTATTGTATTTTTATATTATTTACATCAAAGAAAAGAGTTGGTTTAAATCTGAGCTGCATGGACAGCCAGCTTTCATATAAAACATTAAAATCTCTAGTTTTGAATTTTGCTATTCCTAATTAAGATAAAACTTAAAGTTCTATAAACAAAGTAAGTTCCATTTAAAAATGAAGTAAAAATATAAGATAAGATCTTTCTCTGCTTTCACTAATTTTCAGAGATAACTTCAAATGACTATTGATAACCTTTTCTTATTTAAGCATTTAAAACAGTAGTCTGAGTACAAATTGCCAGCAACAGACTGCAGGTCTTCAACTGATGTAATTTCACAAAATGACGTAAAGATGTAGCAAAAAAAAATTACACAATAGTACAAGTCAAGGCAGATCCAATTTCAACAATCTGATTATTCTCCAATAGCCATTTTCTTAACTTCTTCACTGCCAGCAGTTCTGGACATTGATTTTGTTTGCTCTTCTGTCATGCTAAGCTACAGGAATTTAGCTGACCACTGAAAGCTTAACATCGACAATGCTGTTGAAATCATTCTTCTGGGCACAAGTTGCATTGGATCGACCTACCAGTTCAAAATGATTTCTCAGCTCAGACTTGGCGTCCTTCTAGCCTTGGGAGTCCAGGGTTAAATGGATAAATTTGTAACTTCAAATTTCTTATTGAGAATCTTATAATATAGTCATCTTAGGTAAATGCTCACAAACAAAATAATAAAAAATTATAAACATAATACGAATCATCTTGTTATGTACAAGTACAATCCTTTCCGATCTGAAAAAGATTTGGGTTCTTGTCTTTATCCTATGTTAACTTTTTTGGAGGGTAAGTTGGGGAGGGGGGAAACTGAAAGGTTCACTGAAAGGAATCACCCACTCAGCAACATTGTGAAAATGGATGTTCAACAGAAGTGCACACATACATTACCCTAATCAGATTGGTCAAACCATCTTAGAAAAAAAAGGTCCAATAAAGAGTGTACAGTTGATTAGAAAAACATGATTTAATAATATGTTTGGAATAATCTTATATACACAACATGACTATGTATTATGGTATGCTCAGTATTGTGAGAGTCGTTTGTGGCACCAGAATTAAATAGATGATTTTTACTGCTACGAAATGACAGGTTATATACTTACTAAAAACAAGACAGTTTATTTCATTAGGTCACATCAAGTCTGATCACTGATCAGTCTTGGTATTTGCAGCAAAACAGTCACCCAAACTTGGTTTTCAGTTATATCCATTTGCTTTTAATACAACATGACAGTTTCAAAAAGCTTTCGCCAAAATTCCATATTTTTTCAAACATTCTGTCGTCAAGCTTATTGAGTGAGTTACTTCTAACATTTGTTCTATAAGACTTCATCACATATCATTATGCTATAATAAAAAGCCATGTACTAAAAATTACCAGTATGTCAGTAATACATTTGTAGTTTTTTTTTTAGGTCGTTCAATCCCAAATAGAGTATTTTCTAAATCAGCCATTTCTTTTTGTATCCACAATATAACTTATTCCTTTTTGGGAAACTGTTAAACCTGCGAAATGCTTCATCATAGTGAAAGAAACATGATGAAGACTAAAATGGGTTCAAAACCTAGGTGTTCAATCATGTTTAATCAATTTCAAACTTAATTCTCCACATTTATTTGTATATAACATGGATTAATCTATTTAGCTAAATACCTGTCAGCAATTTATGTCCTGATATTCAAGACAATTACAAACATGTAAAATAATGAAAGAAATTTGTTGTTGAAATGCTCTGAAATTTAAAAAAATTGCATGAGCATGTTTTTACACTGAATTTTTCTTTCAATGGAGTGACAAAACTCTTCATACACTGTACCAACATTCAACTAAAATACACCCAAGCAATTTCTTTGGTTTTTTAAGAAATCTGTTTCATGTTTAATTACATCTATTTCTTAAAGAAAAAAAAAGAAAGAAAGTGGTAACTAATTCAAAAATTGAATTTCAATGGCACTGTTAGATTTGACAAATTTGTCGAACCAGGCACACAATCAAAAGTATTCTAGTGATGGAGTGTTATAATTATAATATGCGGTATTTGTAAAATTTTTCACTAACAAACTCATTTTCTACTGGCTTAGAAGTGATTAAATAGGTTATTTAATATTATTGTAGACTGTTTTAATTTTTTGATTTTTTTTTATTTTTCAGCAGGAATTAATGATGAAGAGACTCACTCAATCCCAAATCTGCAGACAGAACTGACCAAATGTGATTAATTTTAAGCAAAACTGGCCAAATGCGGCTACATATACTTGTTTTACAACTCTATTGACACCACATGTACATGTATATGACTAACCATGTACGACATACTTTGCCGACATATGCCCTATATAACAAGAAAGTAGTGATAGGAAACCCCTGTGAGACATAAGTCATACGTTATATTAGAATAATGTTGTTTTTTTTTGAGACTTTAAATATAATTGCAGCAGCTTGAGCCTGTAATTTTTGGTTTCAGCATGAAAACAATCAGGTAGTTAGGATCACCATTGATAATACTTTTGATTGCTAGAGGTTACAGCTAAGCTTAAATATAAGATTTGTTTGATAAGTTGCTAATATAATGTCTTCTGGGGAACTAGCAAAGCCAAAAACAGAGGCATCATAATTTTACAGTAGTCATGGCAAAGGGGTTATTGAAGGGAAAACTGCATGATGAGTATTTATTAAAATTAAACCCATGTCTTGGTATTATTTTTGTCTTGCCTTTCCAATTATGAAGCACCAATCTGGTTCCATGGCTTGCACATTTAATAAATCATAACCAAAATACAACATATGTACTTGCTAATCACCAGTGTCCAGGAAGAAGCTGTAAGGTCTTTCTAAATTATCAATGAATTATTTCCCTTAGATTAGTAACGCAAGACAGATGATGCACAATTTTATTAATTTCCTAATTGGAACCAACAACTGGCTGCTATTCAGGACTTTTTTTCAATGTACTCTTGTGGAAATTAATAATTACTCAAACAGCCTATTCAACATATAAAGGAAATCAGACTACAATGTTTCCATTCATGAAGGATGGATCAAGTCTAGGCACTATACATGTATATCATACTGTATATCTCAGATAATAAGGGCTGACTATTGAGATAGAAACTGTCTTGAGGTGATTGGTATAGGATGAGTAAAACAAAAAGTATCTTAGTCAAATTTCCCATGTTTTGAGCCAAAGTCAAGAAAGTCTAAATGAAGGGGAAAAAATCTGAAGAAATTAAAAAACAGTCAAAACTTAAGGTGGAAGAATTCAGCTGCCATGAACTGTAAAACTGGAGTAACTGGAACAAAATATGACTTATGAAAAAACAGAAACTTTTCTTTCATTGAAATAATTTCTCTTACAATGGACTTAAATACTTTTCATTCTATAATCTTCATTTCTAAACTTATGGAGAAAAAAAAAAAGCACAAAACAAGTCTTACTGATCAAAGCAGAAGAAAATATCACCTTGAATAACCAACGTACTGCTTCACTGCTGTGAAAGGAATACAAATATCAATACATTGTTGAAACATCTTGTGTATATGAGTTGCAAGCATATGATCAATGAAATACGTATTTGTGGATGAGTTGCATTAATGAACATTTTAAATGCAGTGAAGCAATTTGTACACATGCGAAATGAGGGTAAATGCACACTCTTCTTCACCAAACAAAACAACAAATACCTAAAATAGCATTTGTCTGGAAAATGTTTCCTCTATACATAGTCTGAACAAATGACATACATCTACTATTTTTAAGGGAAAAGACATCCAGTTTGAACTTTATCATGGTCAATTCTGCAGTGAAAACATGCTAATCACGTTTACATTTTTGCTGATTTTCTTTTGTTACATTTGTTTTGGGCTTTTTGTGTTTACATGACAAATTTTAATACTCTGCTCTCCTAAAGATTTATAAAATTGAAATGAGAAGAAAAATAGGTATTGATAAAAGTTATTAAAAACCCTTCAATTGGGTCTGAATTCACTGGATCCAGTTTTTCTCTTTCTAAACATATATAACAAGACCATGCATCAAAGTTTATTCTATGCCCTACCTTCTTCTATGAACATATGCCTAAATTCCAATTTCCATCCACAAAAAAAAAGAAGACACATTATGTCTTTTTTCACACATTTACACTGTTGACATAAATCTCTGACACCGTCTTTCATTCTTCACATTTTTTTCACCTGATGACGTATTTCATACTGAATGTTCTGCTTCAGTCAAAATTGTGCTACAGAATTAATGATGATAAATTTTAACTGGATTTTGTCAATTATTTAAACAGCATGAAAAATACCAGTCAACACAGCTGAATGTGCACTGGAACCTCATATCTCAAAGAAAAACAAAAAATATAGACATGTACACATGATTTAAGCCACAAATGCTTACAGTAGATAAGAGGTGAGCAGTAAATAAAGAATTTTCCTAAAATATCAAACCGGCACATAAGCAATTTAATTGTAATTTGTTCTCTACATCATCTAATTTCTTTAAAAAATCATACAATTGCTGTGTTTTCATCTTAAATTGATCTTTCTTCTTCATAAATTACATGTAATGGTTGGGTTTTCACATTAGGGATCGATAAATATTCTGCTCTCAATCTCTGTCCTGGTTTAAATATCTTAAGATATGAGGTCATCAATGGCTGACACATTTTAACACAATTTCACAAGTCAGTGATCTGAATTTTCCCATTTGGCCCTTCAGTTCACATACATAAGCCTGCAGAACTAAGCCACTGACAAAATTCTGGGTCGCAACTTCAAATGAACAAATCCTAAAGACATCTGGTTGTGCGTATACATTATTGAAGTTAGCAAATCTGACAGTCATTCTTTACTAAAATCAGAAAATCTTTACCTTTTCAGAGGAGACAAAACTAGAAAAAAAAACTTCAAGCAGAAATCAAAGGTAAACTAATCAGTTCAATTGCATGTACAAGTATTTGGTATCACTAAAGTGCATGCGTATGTATCTCACAGTGAACAATATAACTATACAAAATTCAGTGATCTGTTTGGAGAGTCACCATATTCATGGGAATAATGGAAATGGTTTGAGGCATCACAATAGTATATACTCACAGATGTGTATTCCAAGACACCGAATGCAAGTCGTATAACATCCACTGAAAATGGATCTCCATGAATTAGGAACACGAATATTGGTGATAAAACAAAGAATGAAATACGAAATTTGAATATGACACTACATACATGTTATGATGACGCATGTATGTAATGTACTGTCCTTTTGCACTGTCCTATCAAATCTCATCTGTGATGAGTCTGTTGCAAATATTTTCCATTATTTTTTGAAAGTGCTGATTTCACTTACCGAATGTTTAGTTCATTTCGCATATTAATGTACAGAGATTTCAGTACAAGTTTTTCTACCACCAGTTCAAATTTTCCTTGTGTTCATCGTGGATTCCACAAACATCACAAATCAATTTAAAATGAGGAAAAATTGATGGGGAAAAATTGTGGCAAATATGTATCACCAGAATGACTCACTGTGATACACATAAAACAAAGACTTGACACATAACAAAAATATATATACATCATAAAAATACAAGTAATACATATCACATCATTTTTCATTAACACTGTTAAAAAGATGACCCAACCCCATGAATGGTAAAGCAGCCATAAGCATTATGTACATCATCATGTGCAAAGTTGATCTGAAAGGAATTTAAGAAGCAGAGTGCTTATTCATCATCATATATTGAAAAGGCCTGATCTTAATCAACATCACCTTCAACAGAAATTGAGACACGTTTTCCAAGAGAAGTTGTCCTTTCTTGTATAATATAGTATTTGTCAAAGAGTTATTGTTCAACACTTTCATTCTGTTCCAAATGACCTTCTTAGATAATTAGGTGTAAAATCATATACTGTCTACAAAACAAGAGACAAAAACCATATATTATACAATAATCCAAATATCAACATATTAGGCCTGGGTCTAGATCTGGTTCGTGTTGTTTATGATGACGTATAACTTAGTATAAGGAAAATGATGAATGAGCAGCGCCTTAACCCTAACAATGTCAAAAAAAACTGATGAAGAGGCAAAGTTCTTATAAAACACTTCTTATATCCATGTTTAACCCTCAAACTATAGAGCTCTCCACCTAAGAACCTGGTCACCATGAGACAAAAAGCAGACTCTTAGACAGACGGGCTTTTAGGTGGACTGAAGGGCTACACAACCCATCTGACCACTGTCGTAACTGCTATGATTAGTTGACTGTTACTGTTAAATAAAGATTTACTCTCTGAAAAAGAAGCTTTCTCCATTGTATAGGCACGTGTTCTATAATAAGAACCTATAATTCCTGATCTTTTTTTATTTATAACCTGATTGGCATTGCCCAGTTTCTTTTGAAAATCAAGTGAGTTTCCACGTAATGGTAACACTGTTGAATGGAACCATGATATGGCTGTTACCCGACTGAAGTGTTTAAGACAACCATTCGACCAAAGATAGGAGGCTAAGCTTCTTCCTTGTTTACATACAGATCAAATCATGGACGCTATCTCATGTAATGGAAAACAAAGACATGTTAGTCCATATGTGGCTTAATTACACCATCAAGATCATATGTTACCCATCACTCCTATATCTTGTATCCCCATTTCCCCATGTCCTATTTTTACTGTGCACCTCCAGTGCTGCGCATGCTGCGCATTTCTCTCAAGCGGACAATCTGACATGAAACTACTTGTGCATTTCAGCTCGACACCAGGCTCATAGGCCGATATTTTATATGGGCATGGCTATTAGCACATAAATTATGGTGAAAAAATTTCGTTTTGCAGAAGAAGCACGTTCTTACATGGACCGGGCTCTTAAGTGGCAGGTTCTTAAGTGGAGATCATGGTATTCCAGAATGCCAGCTCTGCAACTGTAAGCTAATTTTTTAGTAATTTTCATTATCTCAAACTGCCAAATTCGCAATAGGGGTTCCATCGGCCTCGTGATTCTTTTTAACAGTCTGGAAGTGTCTGGCATGATGCAATAATGCAGTGAAAAAAAAGCTGGCACTGAAGAAATATTAGCAGCTAGTGCATGGCAGTTTAAAGAGTTAAACAAATGATAGTTTATGCCTTAAAGTGACATAATACAAGAACCATATTACTACATCATGTGCTGGCTGTACCAAACTTCCCATCATCTCTGACCAGATCAGCCATTTCACACTCTTAGGGTTTAGAGAAAACAAAAAGCACTTTTCATTAATGAAATGAATGCTGTGATACACGAAAAACAATGCAGAGAAAAACAACAGGAAGCCAATGTATGGAGTGTATTTGAAGTTTCAGTAAATCACCAATAATCACAAAATGTACTTGTACATCATGTACAACAGTTTCACATCAGAGTTTAAGGAAGAAACATTTTCACTGTCACACCTTCTGCAATTCTCAGAGAAAATAACATAGATGTATATCGCAATACATTTGAAAAAAGACGACTGTGTCACAGATTCAGTAGAAGAAAAATAGATATACAATAATAACAAAGATTTCTACAAATTCAAGTGAAAATACAAGATCACGGCAAGAAACAATAAAGCTGAAACAGATTTAGACAATTATCAGAACCCAACTGTTAAGTGAACTCTTATATCTGTTCATTCTGCAATTAGTACTAATCCACATCTTTTTCACTATTTCAGTTCTCTGCTTGACTGAGTGAAATAAGAACTAAGGCTAAATGAGCCTCTTATTTACTATAGTGTTTAGCATGCATTTCAACTTTCAACCGAGTGTGTATATCTAAAAGGTTTAGATAAAATTTTTGTAGGACCTGTTTTTCATATGTAAATGAATATCTTTTTAGATGGGTAGTAACTTCAATTTCAATCTGATCCTTTGAAGGAACAAGCATATTTATATGAGCATAATATGCAAGTGTAGATTACATCACAGGAGTAATAACAAAATCTTGCTTTCCACAAAGTTATGAAAACTAACTGAAATCCTCAGAACAAAAACTACCTAAGCCATATTTTACAGATTTTGAGCTAAGGTTGAGAAAGCCCAAATGAAAAAAAAAACAAAAAGAAAAAAATCAGTGAGAGATCAACAGACAACATTTAAAGTGGAAGCATCCAAACATCATACAATGTAAAACTAGAGTACATGTTACTAGAACAGCATCATAATGACTTCAGAATAAAAAACTTTCTTTTTTTGAGATAAATTCTCTCAAATGGACTGGAGTACTTCTTGTACTAGGATCGACAGTTATGAAATGAAGTCTGTATGGAAATACAGACAAATCAAAGACGACAGATTGAACGAATTCAGTAAATCATTCTTCTTGGCTGAGCATCACAATTCAAGCAAAGCAAAAACAAGAAGACTTAGGCTGGTGTCAAATTTGCTGAAACTGCGCAGCTTCGGTGATATGGTGACAAGAAATGGTAAAAAATAAGTGAAAATGTTTTCTACATGTCATTCTAAAACATTTTGTGAAAAGGATAAAACAGTCTGGCACACCATGGATCTTCAATGTGCACAAGAAACACAGAGGACAATCTGTATTTGAACCATTCTAAAAGCACAAGACGGCAGAGGGAAAATTCCCACAGCTGAAACTATCAGTTTTAAAAAAACTTCCTATTCTTTCATACTCTTAGTTAACTCTCCCGACCTCATATCACTGATTCTAAAACATAAGTTTACTCCAATAACATATTTTCAGTGTTGTGAAATAAGCCTTTTGACAAAACAAGATTAAAAAGGCAGACTATTCTTGTCTGTGGAAATAATGTCTGGGGAGTCTTCATGGCTGTCTCCATTTTTCTTCTGCTGTGAAAAGTCCTTGTTTTTCTTCTCACTATCAAATTGTACAACAGATTTCAAACATGTCTTAACTTGGCTGCTTATACAGACTACAGCACAGGAACTCATATTCAAAGAATATTGCTATATTATACAGAGTAGAAAAATGACCCCGTAGAACAAGATTCAGAAAAAAAAAAATATTCATTTTGTTACTAAAAGGGTCTATGCAGATGTGTTAGGTATTGATCTTACTGGGAGTTCTTAGTGATTTTCAGAATCACCCATTGGTAAAGCAGGAAGTTTCAATAAATTCTTTCACTTTACCTGGGTACTAATTAAAAAACTATGACAAAAAAGCACTGACAGTAGATCACAATGGAACTCATATACACAAATAAAGTTGAAAATGACTATTGTGAATTGCTTTGGCTCCAGACAGATAGCAAGTTTCACTGCTTGTTTAAAAATCAACAGGTAATAATTATACAGCACTTTAAGAGCAACAGCAACTTATTCAAACAGCCACAGAGAACAAAAAGATGAAATACAAGGACATGTATGTGTAATACAAAACAAGAACATCAGCAATGCAGTAATGCTTGGCCAAACAATGAAATGGTCAGCAGAATAAAAAACATCATTTGGGTTTGGAGAGAAAACAAAATGTATACTAGAATGATGTGTGGATGGAATTGTGCAGTGGTTCAGGAACAGTGTATAAGAAACATTAATCTTTCCACATCACAATGGCTACGGCTTTACTGACCATCCCTATTTAAAGTTGTTTATTTCTGTATTTATATGTACTCTTATACATGTATGTATTCGAAAAAATACCCAAGTCTACCAACAGAAAAATATAATGGTAACTCAGGCATTCTGATATAATGAAACCATCCAATGCTGTCAAAACAGATAGCATGCCATACAAACTTTGACTCAAATGTACCCGTTTTGAAGTATAAGACTGAAGGTGAAGTCTTCTCTAGCTAGCTCACAAAATTCTTCGTTGATGACAATAAGTAATACTTATCTTTCTCTCATCCTGATTCACCAAAACTGCCGTAAATCAGTCCTCTAAAAATATATTATGGCAGTCGGATGTTCTCAAATATAAAAGTAAAGTCGATGGTCAAACCAGAAATGCAAAATTTTTAAGACTAACAGCAAAACAGTTGCACACAGTGTATATCAGTCTGATGTGAAATAATTCAGACCAAATTGATTTGAAGTATTGTGATGTAAAAAGAGTAACTAAAGTAAAATGACCATAAAGAATGAATGGTTTTGTCGGAGGAAATGGACTCCTCAGGAAGAAATGATGACCCACACTAAACAAGATGGAAATGACCAATGAGCTATCAGGTCTGGGCTTTGCTAATGAAGTATCACCATGGCAATCAAGGTAACAAAAGATGCAGCAGCCACAGTTACAGCAGAAAACATGGACCTCACACCTGGAAGAAAACAAAACAACTAAATTAAACACCGAAAATTCTCAGAACTCATATTGAAATACCGGATAAACACTGAATTATCAGTATAATTCTTCAATTGAGGACAATTTACTCTTTATTATTAAAACATACATGTCCTAACAGTTAACTGCATCATCGGCTCACTAGTATAGTTGTCCTTCCTTTCTTTCCTTCTGTCTTTCCTTCTGTCCTTCCTTCCATTCTGCTTCTTTTCCTATCTTGACCAATGATCCTTTGATGCATGTTTTGTCTTTATATATACACATATAACACTATGCGCTGTTTATATGACTTATAAAGTTATGTTTCATTACATTTTTGATAAATAACAGAAGACAGAAAAAAGAGAAAATAGTCTTATCATTACATGTCTTTTTCCACACTATGGTCGCAAATGTTTTTTTTTAGGGACGTAATAACAGAGAATTTTAGATGTGGTTTTACCATCATTTCTGCGGCTGAGATCATAGCGGACATTCCCCCAGTCAGCCTCTCGGGGACATTCCTCCTCGTCAGATCCATCATGACACTGCACTGTTGAGTCACATTTCTGTGACAGCGGGATGCACATTTTCTGGCTGGCGCAGGTAAAGTTGCTTTTCTCAGTGCATTGGGACATATCGAAATTCCTGGGCAGGGCTGAGAAATAATAACAATAATAATATTAATAGTAATCATAAAGTATATTCATATTGATCATAATTAATTTGAACTGATGTTTATATCCCTTTTCTAGACCATTAACCTCTAAAGCCCACCACGTATTTCAAAACAAAATGATATATGGCAAGTTTACTTCAAGTCTACAGTTTAATCTGTTGTAAAGACAGCATGTGGTTTTCAAGAACTTGTTATCATTTCCTGGTGTAAAATATCTGTTATTTTATCTTCTGGTGAAGATTTGAAGATTATCTGTATCAATAATAATAATGTGTGTGTCATATATGCATGCTGGGTTCTAGAGGGTTAACAGGAGATGATGTTGTCATTGATTGACCTCATATGGGCTACTAGTAACCTCATATATTGTCAGCTCTGAGGGATGGGAAGGAGGAGACAGAGGAGGAGGGGGGAGAGGTGTGAGATGAATATACCAATTAATTTTAAAAGAGAGAGAGAGAAAGGAGAAAAGACAAAAAAAGATATTAAAATAAAGAACTTTTCAACTGGGATGAGAAAATATTAGAAGTAATGACATTTATGTACTCTATAAATGTTGTTGAAATATATTTTTTTACAAATTAATATGGTTGAATAAAAAAAAAAAAAAAAGACCAGAAAGAAAGAAGGAAAGAAAGAAAAAGAGGAAGAATGAAAGAAAGAAAAAAAAAACAAAGGAAACTGGAAGAAGAAAAAAGAAACTGACAAGATTTATTGGGCCAAAGATATTTTCAGCTACTATTGGGATCTAATAGTTATAAATAGTTTAAATTGACACTGAAATATAAATCACTTAAGAGAAAGAGAGAGAGAGAGAGAGAGAGGGAGGGAGAGAAAGAGAAATGATGAAAAAAAAAAGAAACATACAAGATTCATGGAGGACGCATTTTTTTTCAGTGTACAAAGGAAAAAGAAGATTTTTAAAAAATGAAACAAAGGAAAGATAAGGATAAGATAAGATAATGTTAAGGTAAGGTAAGGTAAGACAGGACAGGCTATAGGATAGGACAAGATAAGATAGAATAGGATTTGGTGAAATAAGATAAAAGAAGTTAAGATGTGATAATATTTTTTAGTTAAGACACAACAAGATAAGATAGGATAAAAGATAGGATAAACTAAAACATGGAAAGTGGTCGAAAAATTCACGGTGACGGGCAAAGGGTCATGGTCACGCGCATGCAATGCATTATGCTAAGAGTTGTCGATGCAAGTACATTTATATTACATGCATGCTGACATGCTTTCAGACAAAAACATCACGACTGGCAACAGAACAACGCAAACTCAAGAAACATTGCCTCAGCTTGACAATCGCTGATGGTAGAAAATACCTTTTTGTAAAAAAAAAAAAAAAAAAGTGGGAGAGACTGATGAGGGCACGGAATTTCTCAACACATAAACAAAAATGATGAAATATGAAGTTTCATATTGTCTACATTTGTTGAATAATCTATAATAAGCAGATCAACAAATTATGTCAAAAATACAGAAGCGAGAAGAACACTTGAAAGACTTACGAGGGCAAGGGTCTTTGTTACAATCCTCTTTGTCGTACCGCTCTCCTTCACAGTCCTTTCCACCGTTCATCACTCCCACACACTCCCTGTGGCGTTCTCTCATTCCGCCTCCGCACGGCTTCGTGCAGCCACTCCACGCTCCCCAAGCTCCCCACATGCCGTCCCCTGGGTAACCGAAAAAAAAGACAACAAAAAACGTACATGCTGCAGAACAATGACCAATGTACATTGTGTGGCGGATTTTTTATATATATTATTATGTATGTGACCGTTCAATCCCAAGAAAGCTTGTTTATCTCGGCTTTATATACGTGCTCAATCTGGTCAGAAGAAATTTTGGGAGCAGAACTTCTATGGACAGAAAACGATATGGGGACCACATATAGGCCCCCAAGAACCCAGAAGAGGCTCTAGTGGCTCTTATAATTATGGGGGGTGGGGAACAAACTTCGACAAAAATTATGCCCAAAAAGCCAGGAAGAGGCACTAAAAGACACAGTTAGAGTTTGGAAATTTTGCTCCGCCTGTTCTTCATCTGCTCTGATCTTTGAGTGACAAAAGAGTTCTCTAACGGGCATAACGATAATGTAGGTAGATGCTGTTGTCAAAAAAGGCTTGCTGTCGGGCTTTCGTACCCAAGAGGCCAGGGGGCTATTTTAGTCACTGGAAAAGAAAGTAAGCAAGTTCGAAATATCCCCCCGCCCCCCGGCAGGTTTCGAACCCGCAATGAGTTCAATCAAGAAGCAGATGCCTAACCCCTCGGCTACGGCATCCATGCCTTGTGTACAGAAAGCTTCTGACCAGCTTTATTGCCTCCCTTTGCCACACACGAGAGATATTGAACAAGCGCGTGTAAAGGGAAAACGTCACTTTTGCATTCTTTGCTTGAAATGCGCACCATGAAAAAGTCCAAAACTTTCATTAAATAGGGAACATGTTTTCTTTTCCCTTCAAATGCCATGAAGAAATGCGATTTTTTTTTCTTTTTTTTTTTACGCTGCTTGTTCAACGCTCCCTGTGTATGACAAAGGAAAATAATAGCAAATCCCCAGAACTGTTCTCAGGATGCTGCACCTCTACAATGTGAACAAAGAAACCGAGTATCTTTATCTCTCGACAAATAGGCATAGTAAAAACAAAAAAAAAAAAAATCAAAAACAAAAACCAAGGCATTCATTACTAGCATGCGAGCACTGGGAAAATCGGAGCAAATCTGTTCCTAAAATTTCTGGTACGACATCCCCTGCATCTTGGGTAGGCCTACGAGGTAAATGGACACACAATAATGTGTAACATGAGAGGCTCGATTTTTAAAAAGAATTCTTTCACAAACGTCTCATTCTGATTCATGTACATTTATAACTGTTGCACAGTAATCAACCATTTTGATCGTCAGCCAAATTATTTGCCTTTGCCAGTTCCAAGAGGTACAAGAAAAGCATTGTAAAGAAAAAATAACATCACTTTTTCTCTTGTTATCTGAAACATGAAAAGGGGAACATTCTGAACAATTCACCAAATGACTACATTTTTTTCCCCTTCACAGTGATAATATGCATAGTTTTCTTTTTTTTTTTTTTTCCCCCCATATATGTATACCTATATATATATGACCCATTGCCAAATAAGAGAAAATGCTATAGGTCATGTGATGCAAGTAAGGAAAAATAACATTGTGCATATCTTTCTGATCAATGTAATGAATACAGCATATAAATAAATGACTAAGTTATGAGCACGCGAATTTTCAAAACAATTGGTTGAAAAAAACTATTGAATCGTAAATTATAGTGCAAATTAAGTGAAAAAAAAAATCTATCATGAAATAGGGGACCGAAGAACCGGGCAATAAAATATGTCAGTAGGAAATTTATGATGGGTTTCCTCTTGAGATGTAGTAGGACAGGCTAAAGCTTTTTATTTTATAGTAAAAGTTACCAAAAAGCAGACAGGGTGAACATGCTGTGCACTTAAAAACGTTTAACTTACATGCGTTTTCCTGTCAAATTTATGGCAAATAGCAAATAATGAATATACAGTATCTTCTTGTTCAAATAAATTCCTTATATTTTTACTGTCGTTCAATAAGCATCAGGAAACTGTATGGAAGTTTCTAAAGGGGCCGAAAAAGCGTTGATACCCTAACGTAAATGCTCTTTGTTTCAAATCTTGATTTCCTGTCAAATTATGGTACGACAGTGATCTCAGATTGGGAGAGTGAAAAACAGATTCTACATTATTATCTTTCGTTTATTTGACAAGAAATTTACTGAAAAAAAGAAATCTATTTCAGTGAGGTCATGTTTGGTAACTTTTTGAGTAATTGTAAATTCATTGTAGTTTTGAAGACAGTCTTTTGAATGTGACACCACGTAATGGAAATCTTCGTGATAGATTTCAGCAACAGTCTTTTGAATGTGACACCACGTAATGGAAATCTTCGTGATAGATTTCAGCAATCCTTATTTGGCAATAGCTCGTTTGCTGTATTCACTACACTGATTAGGGAGAACTGCAAAATGCTTATTTTGCTTACTTGTATCACATGACCTATAGGATTTTCTCTTATTTGGCAATGGGTCAAATATAAATTTGCTTGTCCTCAAAAGAAAACACCTTTTACAGAGATGAAACCGAGATAAGCACTGGCAGAAGGTTGAAAGGCATGGAGAAAACGTAAGGTGATGAAACAATGAGTTGTAGACCAAACGGGAAGATCCACTTTACTCTGTCCACGTCTAACACATGTAAAAAAACTTAAATTGTGTTATTGAAAGACTTCTCTCCTTTTTGTTTGTGGAAGTTACTGATTCAAACCATTGCTTGGGACAACAGTGGCAGCTCTTTCTGCTCTTTTTTTTTTTTTTAAAGGTGCGATAGTTAACCCTTTCGTTGCCACAACTGAAAAACCGGATCGAATATGAGTAGGTTTAAAAAGTGTTAAAACATTTGAAGAGAGACTTTCTAAACCCTCAAATAGTAAAGGCTATTTGTCTCGTAGCCAGTCAAAATGAGACGTATGTCGATTTTTCACCATATGGGGTTTTTGGTATCATGTGAAAGTTTATTTCATACCCTTTCAGGTGGTGAAAAATATTCTGAGCTAGCTTTATTCTAACCAGAGATATTGCAGTTTAAAGAGACAAGGAGGGAACCCCCAGCAATGACTGAAATTCCGAGAAAATCGAGTTTAAATGAACGGTCAAACGCATAAATCCACAGACCTACCTCACAAAAACTCGATTTTAATGAAGAAATATGTATAAATCGAGGGTAAGACCGATACTGTCTTGTTCAGAAATGAATGTACTTTCGATTTCTGCAATAACAAAAAAAAAAAAAAAAATCGATGTCTGACCCCCCTCATCACATTCAAAGTCCAGTTTCTCGGTTCTAGCTCAGTGACTTACGTCTCATTTCGACTGACCGCGAGACATTTCTTCAAACCCAACACCTATGGCATCAGCTCTCATTAGTTCTTTACCTATATAATTCATGGAAATGAACATACTAGGTTGCTGATGGCAGTGAAAGGACTAAATCCTTGGACTGTAACCTTGAAAATGTTAAACACTGGACATCCGTTTTTTTTTTTTTTCCCCCGTTGGTTTTCTTTTAGTTACAAGTAACCTGCTTTCATTCACCCACGCATGTCATCTGTGCTTGCCATTTTTTTAGCTGGCCACATATTTTTTTTTTTTTGATTTAAAAACTACAGCAATAAAACAAGTTCTAAAAAGCTCATTTCTGAAGGAGGTCGCAATCATCCTATATTGGCTTCATATAGACTTTCTTCACAAAATTACACATCTTGCATCCTATCGCACTGGGACATGGACTCGGCTGTCACGTGTAGCATCGGAACAGAAAAGTTGCTGCATCATGATAAAAGTCCGGTGGGGGGTGGTCGCAGTGGCCTTATGGTTAGGCGTCTGCTACTAGGCAGAACGCTGACATCGTGAAGGTCGCGGGTTCGAGTCTCCGATCTGCCGTCGGGGGAGGGGAAGATTTCAAGATTGGAACCTGCATTTCTTTCAATGACTCATAGTGCCCTTTCTTCCCTTAAAAGGTAATCTTATTTTCTTTAGACTGAAATGGGGGACGCAGTGGCTCTGGTATGGCGTCTGCTCACGGAGAAAACGGGCCGGGATCGACTCGCGGGTCCTGTATCGGGGGATGGAAGGACACGAAGATCGAAAACTCGCATTTTTTCAATGACTCAACTGTCTCCTGGCTTCCAGTGGGTAGGGAAGCTCGACGTCTAGCCTTCTCAGATAAGGGCGAATATATTTCGGAGTACGCGTGTGTACGTTACGCTACTGTCAAGCCTTGACAGTTCAAAATCGATGAAAGAGTAGGCTGCGTGCCGCTGTCCGGGCAAAATTTCCAAATTCCAAATTT